>JAGWCC010000976.1:0-157222 GCA_022651775.1 Drusus annulatus | reverse complement strand
AAAATCTATAGATTTGAAAAGTAGTTTGCAATCAACTGCCTTTTAAATCTTCTTGATTGAATAGGTTTGCAATCAACTGCCTTTTGAATCTTTTAATTATAATTTATTTAAAAAAAACACTAATGAAAAAGTACTGTATATGACATCGTAATTAGATTTCATCTCGAATCTTGGATATGAGAAAATATGTTATTACGTTCTGCAATGGCCACCCTTGTGAATTATTTATCAATGTTTCCGATTCACACGGTTCCCGTCAAAGAAGAAAAAAATGGGAAACATGTGTTTCTACTTGCCGATATATGTGTTTGTTTGTTATTCGATAATTTAAATAACATAACGTACGTTTTCAGTCACTAAGTATCACGACAAAAACATGTTAACATGATTGGAACTAATGTTGAACAGACATGGTATCTCCATTATTTTTTCGCCGGTGCTCTTGTTTTATTATTTAGTTCTGTTAGTTTCACCGTTTTTACGAAATCTTTTATCTAACTCAGCAATTGTGATTATAAGTTACAAAAAAATATATCGTCTTGCCTAAATTATTGACAGTTAAATTGTTAAATTAGTATAGCTCCATCGTTTATTATTGAAATGACATTTCAAGCATAAAATAGTTGCGTTAATCTGAAAATTACCGGTAGAAAAGCTGTGCAATGTTAGAAAAAATATATCTGGCCCAATAGGAATTTTTGCTATAATTTTATTGATAATTAATATCAAAAGATATGTAATTTTACACTAACCGCTAGTAAATTGCCAATAGTTGACATTATGTTAGACAGTGTATTCTACTATGACGTTATTTTTTCTACGGTATTACACATATAGAATTACCAAGTGTTTTAAAACTAGGACAAAAATCGTTTTTAGCCGCAATTCTTGGTAAAAAAATTTTCGCGGCACAATTTTACTATTATCCTGAAAAGTTCTCTGCCGATTGATTTTTTGTTCTGTTTTGACATATGTGGCAATTTTAACAAACAAATGTGGAACGTTTAGCATTTGTTAAAAACACTGCAAATTGCTTTGATTTTACAAACGTTGATTGTGATTATTTATATATATTTATATTAAAAAAATATATATATATAAATATATATGTATTTTTATTTATTTTTGTTTTTTTTCAAAACTATTACCTTTTTGTATCACACAAAACGATGCTTTAAAAATTATCCAATCAAATTTAAAAATCAGATGTATATTTTATTATTATTCGTGTAGAAAGGCAAAAGTCACAGAACTTCTAAAAACACAAAAGTTCTGAACACAAATAAATAAAATTTAAAAAAAAAATGAAAATTTCTATAAAATATCTATCCGTATTTATAAACCGTGTTAATGTAATCTTTCTCCGCAACACACAAATCCAAAACTACGTAGGCGACAATTTGGTTATTCAATCGTTTGAAGATTAGCCGGGGTATTATAATATGGATGATAAACTAATATTCACAAGTCATTTACAATAAATTGCGAACAAAGGAATGAAAACATTAGGCTAAAGTAAAAAAGCTTTTAATCGTTGTAAATTATTAAATTGCTATCGTTATTCAGATGCCAAATAGATTGCATCTCCGTAGTGTCGTTTATTTTCACGGTTGTTAAAAATGTTCACCATTCGCGAGTTTGTTGTAGTAGGTAGGTGTAGGTAGTTGTTTACATTTTATTTCTACATCGATGTATGTTGAAGAATCTAAAAAAATCTACAGCTTTCGTTGATCTAGAAAAGAAATACGACGTAAGACAGAATATCGCAGGCCTACGGGTCTGAGTATATAAATAATGAACTTCTAGAAAGGTACCACAAGTCACGGAAATAAATGCAACCTTTTGTTGACGCGACAAACAAACAAATATTTTTGTTTTTTATCGTTGCGGAATCGTTTCTCGGAGCTTCTGGAGTCGTGCCATATTTTTGGAGAACGTTGTGTAGCTGATTCTTAAGTGAAAAGAAACAGGAAGGAAGATTGAAAAGTATGTAGCTTTTCAGGTTGAGTCACAAAACATATTTAAAGGTATTCCAAGCAAGATTTTGATTCCGAATCGATAACTTTGATTAAAGCGATGTTGAGAGAATCTTTCACTCTGTTACGTTCGATTTTTTTTTGGTAATAGAGGTGGGAAGGAATCTTCAACAACATGATTGTATTACAGATCAAAAGAGAAATACTTATTCACGTATATCTGAATAAATACGCGATGTAAACATGTTGTCATGCGATAATCGAGCAACCGTCTATTCTCATCACTAACTTCTGCTGGAGGACGTGTAAATAGTCGATACAAGTAGAGTGGATGATCGGAGAAAGGGTGTCAGGAGAAAATACATATTATATGCACCACAGTGCATAAGAGAATAAAATAAGAAGTTTTTAAATTCCACGAAATATAAATAAAAATAAATGATTCGAGTGCCGATCAACTGATCCTACCTGCGTCCAAATTTAGGGACAAAGCATTCCACACATTGGGTCCACATACTCGAAATTAACTTCCATTTAAGATTAGGTCTGAAACTTGAATAAAAACAAGTTTATTCATAAAAAAAAAAACAGATTTATTTCTTTAAGAGAAAGACCAAAATTACCGGGTTACAAATAACTTGATAATATTTGAAAAACTTCTACTACCGGAAATATATGCGGAAAATGTTGCTTGTGCAATGATGGAGGACTAAGCTGGCAGGGGAACTGAACCCACGACCACGACACCTGGGTGAGAACCGAACGCATTTGAGGAGTATAGAAGCAAAGGCAGAAATCTTTTTCGTACTAAATTATTTTTTGAAAAGTTGATAAGCGTTTAATACACTTTTTTATGGATTCGTCGATAAATTTAGAGATTATTGTTTCAAGTTGTTCCTTAGTTTAATGTACTCAAATATTTTGATATACACAAATCTCCGTTTCTTTATAATAATCATTCAAAGGTTGATTATGCTACAGAACCGTTTCTGTAGATTGTTGTCTTTGCTTCTAAGCCCCTCGTTTGTAAACTCGGCTACTAACCAGTCAATAACAGCTGTGTAGATAGCCCTTCACATGATTTGATTACTGAATGCCTCTACACAAAATCGTTCGTCACTATTAGTTAACTATGCTAAGGGTAAAGAATAAGATTGAATTTTGAATGAAGCAAGGCTTATGTGACAGGATGGAGGGGTTTTGCATTCTTCCCTCTCTGCCTAGTCCTGCAGAGTAACAGAGTATTTGCTATGATCATATCTTTTACAAAAATACATGAAACAATTATCTTTTTTAAGAGGATTTATCATAATTCTACTTTTAGATCAAAGATCTTTTGATATCACGTTCTGTCCGTGGAAACACAGCGTTTTTTCATTCAGCCTGTGTCATCAAACATTACGTATCCTACACAAAGTACAAAGAGTATTTTTTTTATTTATTCTCAACAAGGCACCATTTCGTTTTATGTAATACGGGTTTTTATTACCTTCTAGGCTTGCCTGCTTTTGAATAAACATAATAACATAAGTTTTCGTAATAACAATAATTAAAAGCTCCCCGAAAAGCTAAGAACGTTGAAATACAGATACATTATAAAAAATAATAATTGCAAGACAGAAAAAAACATCATCGAGGGAGGTATATTTTTTTGTGACAAGAGTTCCAACTGCCCGAAGCCAGTAGAACTAAGGCATCCCGTTTTGTGATGCTGAATAAATCGAGGTAGGGGAAGTAATGAGTGAAGAGGAAAAGGAAGGTTTTTTTATTGTGAATACCGGACAAGATTCCCAACTGCTGCCAATCATCTAGAGCCAGTGAGACCATGGCATCCCTGATTAAGGTATGTTGTGAGGGTGAAAATAGTGGGGAGGAGAAGGAGATGGGGAAGAGAAAGGTTGGACAGTACCTGGCTATTCAGATCTGGTCACCAAACAAGGCTAAAGCCATTTCAAACAACGTTTTGGTTCTGAATGGTGGTCTTTCACCAGGGCGATACTTAGAGTATCTACCACTCTGGAACGTGCCGCAAATATACTTTATATTATTTTATATGAATTGAATGTGTTATGACACATATTAATTAAATAAAAGTTATTTGCGCAAGCCGGGTTTGAACCCGCGATCTTTAAATTTGTAATTCACCGTTTTACCACTCGACCATGGAGGCCGTCAGGAATGTTGATGGATTTGTAGTAGAATATCACTTGTAATTTTCATGCACTAATCGTTAAGGGTGATAACTTATTAATTGAATAATAATAATAAAATCAAGCCATAAACCTTGGATTCTCAGTTAAGTTAAGAGCGTGGCAAGCACATTAAATATATATATATATATATATATATATATATATATATATATATATATATATATATATATATATATATATATATATATATATATAAATATACATATATATATACAGATGTAACAAGACTTACTCGACAGATTTTAATCAACGATTTATTTGGAGAAAAAAAAATTGACATCATTTTGCTCTTCGTTTTCATTTTTTAAGTTAAAGAAAACTACAAAAAACATGTTACTACTGTCGTATTCAACTAAACAAACAAACAACTCAATAATCGCTGGTTATTATCGGTCAGAAACGTTCTCTTACATCCTGTAAATATGTTTTATTGACTTGATTCGTTTCGATTCGAAATACCTTTTCAAAGCTTCAACTGTCATTGCATTCGGAATTTCAATATTTTTGGAACAAAATTTCAACACGCGAAACGAAATCACTTTCTCCAGTGCACATTGAAATACGTGACCTGACTCTGTCAACGTCTATTTTATGAACGAATAAGTAGGACCCGAATTCCCAGTAGAGAAAAACATTTTTTTTAAATTAATAATTTTTTTTTCAACCACTTTTTTTAGATTAGTACATCGTGTTTGAGAAAGACTAGAATAAACAAAAGAGAAGCTAAGCCGTAAGACGTACAGTATAAACCTTTTAACAAAGACTAACTTAACAGCTAAAAAAATTAAACTCTTGGTTTAGTCTTTAGCTCAAATACAATGTACTCATCTTAGATGAGTGTTTTATTTGTTTTTTTTCTTAAATTATTTTTCTCTGAAGGTTTTAAATCCGGGTTCTTTTGAGTCATGATTTCAATAATGAGCCCTTTTAAAGTTTTGTCTTTGGAAACATGTTTTTTAAAGCTAACCAATTACTAAATAACCAACATCCCATTTCGCCCCAGGGGTGTGCAGAAACGATGGACCGCTTCACAACTCTGTCTTGGCACACACTCCTCGCTTCATTTACATTCATACATCGTAACATACTCTTCTGTTGTTCTAACTTTCAAAATTATCCGACTGTTTTATTCATTTGCTCGTGGCATACCGTCTTCGACCGTCTCAGACTTCTACTACCATTCACGTTTGCGTCATATTTAGTCCCCATACTCTTTGCTTCGTCCATGTCAAAATCGTTTAAAACTCACTTTCTTAATATTATTAATTATGCTTACATCAGCATTGCAATTTACGATATTTTAAATTGTGTTACAAACTTGAAATATAGCATTGACCTTAATACTCGATCAATTTCATGACGCCATAACTCAAGGATATTTTCTGTTTCAGTACCTAAACAGATTTTTTAAAATATGAATACCCCACAAGAGTCTCAACTACTCCTGTCTGTTCTGAGCCAGTGGGACTGTGGCCCAATTGGGGTATTTTGTGAGGCTGAAGGGGGTGGAAATGAGAGGGAGGTAAAGGAAGAGGATGGTTAAGAAGTACCTGGCTATTCAGATTTGGTCACTTAGCACGGCAATTGTCATTTCAAGCAGCGTTTCGATTTTGAATAGAGGTCTTCCACCAGGTCGATTCCAACGTAGCCACCATACTTACGTTTACATGTTGGTAAACTGCAGTGACATTGTGGTTTTCTATAATTAGAATAAAATAAGCGAATGTCCTGTTAAAGCACTAATCTTTTTTTATCGTCTACCGGATATGTCAAGTTTATTCTGACGTAAGAAGAATTTACCGAGATGCGGCAATAGTTAAAATGAAATCTAGTCAAAACAAAATATTTGATGGTTCTAACCATAAATGGTTGCCGTGAAGCAAAAGAAGCGAATTAGCGCTAAACCACAAATTATCGCCCTGAACTAAAATGCGCTTGTTTGGAAAGAAATTCATTATAATATATTCTCATATTAATTTCATAAGTATTTTTTACATAATATGTAAAAAATACTTATGAAGTTCATATGAGTTGAGAATAATTATGAACCAAGTCAAATAATCACGCAATTATACCATTACAAAGATGACAGCCAAATCGAAAGAAATTGAAAAAATGTAATTGATAATTTTCAATGAAGTGTGAGATCGATTAAAATGCCGGTTTCTAACAAGGTCTCGGTGGCTCAATTGGCAGAAACGTTACTCCCGGATAGAGTACAGGTTCCGAGTTCGAGTCTCAGTCGCGACCGTTATTCCTTTGTTGTCTGCCTTTTCCGTTTCTTATTTACGTTGAAGATTATTGATATTATTTCAATAATTAATATAACCTCATTTGATTTTCCAATATTTTCTTTCCCGTGCTTTACAATACACACGAAACACTTAATCAAAGCTCATTTAAAGCCATAAACAGTCAATGAAACTGTCAAAATGGACAAAATTCATCTTATTTTCAATGTTTTTTGTTGTTTTATAACTCATTAATGACTGATTTTGCCATTTATGATTGTTTTAGTTATTATGGAATTATTGATACCTACACAAGGTAGAAATATGTTCTAGACACATAATGGCACACTTTTTCTTTTAAGACATTATTTAATCTGTTTGCTGTTTATATTTAATTTATGGCCAATTAGCTAGTCCAAGCAAAATAGGTTTTAGTGCTCAACAAAGGAATACTAATTATCACTCGGGGATATCTACACGTTAGTAGCACTATTATTAGTTCGGGTTGTTTCAAACTTTGGTCACAATTGACATCGTCACATTTCAATGATTAACAACATAACGGTCATGTGTTTATGCTTGTCAGCTGATTACAATTTGTTAAACAGTTGAAACGGGCTTAGAATCGACGTTTGACGGGACCACTAAAATGTCGAATAAAACAAAATGGCGCTTATCATCGAAATGTGACGAAAGAATTAAACCCCTCCACTTTAGTCTTCCATAATCATATTTACATGATAAACAAATAAATTAACAACCTATAAAAATTTACGATAAATCACTTTTAGAAAGAGATAAGACAATTTCTCACACAATATAGCTCCGCTTTTAGGTATGTGAGCATGTTCTCTGTCTCCTGCGTCTCTGGCGACTCTACAAAAATAAAAAAATAAAACCTATAAAACCGCTTACGGACGAAAAAGTTTTAAGTACAACGCCACTAAGCAATTCAATTCTCTGTCCAGCACCATCAGAAACATCCAAACCAAAAGCTCCTTTAAAAGCAAAATATCATTACTCACCTAAAAACCAAGTTTCATGTAGTTCTTAATATGTAGATTCCATATATGAATATTTACTTTTATTATTTTTATTTTTATTATGTACGAGTATGTACTATATTTTCAATATTAACATGTTACTATGTAGCTAAAAAACCACGTTTGTAAATTGCCATCCCAACACAGGCTTATGCCTAGTGGGATGGACAATTATACCAACCAACATCAAAAAAATGTATTGTTAAGTAAAATAATACGTATTTGAATACTCAGGGCGACTAGTTCAATATTTTAGCAAAAAGTTGCTGTTTCCCAATTATTTTCTGTTACAAACAAAGGCTAATTTAAAAAAAAAACTGAAACCGGACGACTAAATTAATAATCCACTCGTATTGCTTTGAAAGAGGCGATGTCGTGGGCGGGGTCTTCAGTGGGTGGTGAACCGTTAACCTCTTTCTTTTTAAATAAGATTCAATCTTAAACAATACCGTTAAGTACTTTAATTTAGTTGGCTGATATTGTTTTTTTCTGAGATACAATTATTTTATCACTTTTGGTGTTTTATTTTTATTTAATAATAATATGGTTAATTATTTTAAATAAATTGAACACATACACTTTGTTTATAACCACTTTATTATTTAACATTATGTCTACCGGTTTCGGAAGTACCCGTCCATCATCAGGACAATATTAAAATTTAATTTTAATATTTTCCTGATGATGGAAGGGTACTCCGAAACCGGTAGACATAATATTAAACAATAAAGTGGTTATAAACAAAGTGTATGTGTTCTATTTATAAATATGGCAAGCCACAAAGTAAATGCTTTTGTACGAATTTGAAATTATTTTATAATTTAAAATTGAAATTAATCAGTATGAGAACAGTCAGAAAACAAACCCGAAACCCGACCCGTAATTGTTAAAACATTTTTCATAAAAATTCTAATATTCATTCTCAATACGACGTAGAAAGTGGAGAACACTAATTGAACTAGGTGTATTAATGTAATAACTTTGTCAAAAAATGTTTCGCAAGAGTAAAACTTGTAAAGCATGAAATGAATTCATAATCACTTATCCATGAAAAGTTTAAAAGTTCTCCATAGTTCAAGTATTTGACTTCTTTGAATGGTGACCCTTGGGCTTGAACATAATATAGACCTCCTTCAAAAATGGTATGACAAGTGGCGCACTAAGAGCGCTTGAGTTTTATTTTCACGTTGTTGGACACGTGGCACTCCGGTGTACCACGTCAAAATCATACCGTGGAAAAGGATACCAAGTACCTCTCGTAAAGTAGTGACACTCGACCGAAAACTACGATGGAACACACACATTAACGAGACACTTGTGAAAGCGAGACGGATAGCTAACGAATTACCTCCTTATCAGCTACAACAGTACACTCCACCTCGAAAATTGACTACTCATTTACACATCGACCATCCGACCATAACTTACATTACCTACATCATTCATATAGGCAATTTTTTTACAGTGGATTCCACACAAGAGTCCCAACTGCTCCCAGCCGTCTAGAGCCAGTGAGACTATCGTATCCCCAATCGGGGTATGTTGTGAGGCTAAAGGTAGTTGGGAGGAGAAGTAGATGGGGAAGAGGAAAGTTGGAAAGTACCTAGCTATTCAGATTTGATCACCAAACACCGCTAAAGCTATTTCAAGCAACGTTTCAATTCTGATTAGCGGTCTTTCACCAGGGCGATACATAGTGTATCTACCACTCTGGAACGTGTCTCAAATATACTATACATTATTATATGTGAATTAAATGTGTTATGACACATATCAATTAAATAAAATGTAATGCGCAGGCTGGGTTTGAACCCGTCACCTCTGGATGCGTGGTCGAGCGTCTTACCACTCAACCACGGGAGGCGTCAAATACAAAAGACTCGAATCATTTCAGAAAGCATTGCTCCGACGATTCACCAAAAGTCCCTGCTTCGTGAGGAATAGCATACGTAATTGAATAGCGAAAACAAAGAATAGATTTAGCCTAAATATTTTACTCCGAGCTAGAATCAAACCCGAGTCCTTTAGGGGTAGCCAAAGGAGCGTAATTGAGTCACCAAAACTCAGTTTTTTTCATTGTTACCCCTTACACCCTGATACTTCTTGCGATGACATGTCGCTTTACTTAAATTCCCTGGTCAACGCCGCATCGTTTACAGTCGTTAAAATCAAGTCGCGGGGTGAGTACTCCTCATTTAAGATCGGCATGCCTCAGTCGGTTGTTGCCGAGGTTTTGAAAGCAAAACACTGGCCGCGCCGCACATTCATCAAAGAATGGGAAGTTAGGCTGGCGGCGCCACGTCTTCCAGCGGTCGCAGTCGGCAGCAGCTGACTGAACTTACACAAAACAAAGCTCTTCTACTACCAGAATGTTAGGGGGTTAAAAACAAAATGCTCGCGTTTTTACAATAATGTTGCGGCCGGTGACTGTGATGTCATAGCGCTGACCGAGACATGGCTAAACGTGGGTGTTTTGACCTCTGAACTTTTTGGGAGTGACTTCTTAGTTTTCAGAAGGGATCGAGACAATGGCAGTGGCCACAGGCAGGGTGGCGGTTGTCTCCTTGCCTTCAAGAGTGAGGATGGGTTAAAGATCGAACGCATACTCTCTCTAGAAACTGAGCAAGAGGATTTATGGGTAAAAGTCTCGTACAAACTCTCTGTCACATTCATTTGTGTTGTTTATTTTCCGCCTAGCAGTAGGTGGGAAATTTTCAGGCAATTTTTTGACAGAATTCATTCAAATTTCGATGGGATTGGTCAAAGAAATGTCATTATACTGGGAGACTTTAATTTGCATTCCGTTTGGGAAGTTTCCAAAGTAAAATCAGACTTAGAGTACCTTTGCGCGGTTTTTGGACTCTCACAGTGTAATGGCATTCTAAATTCCAATTCCAGAATCCTTGACTTTGTTCTGTGTAATGTCGATCTCGAGGTGATACGTAGTGTTGCGCCGCTTGTACCAGAGGACAGCTATCATCCGGCCATCGAATTCATGTACAGTTTAGGCAGAAGATCTTCCAAAAAGTACTAGAGTTCCAATCCTTCAAAACAAAATCTCAAGAGGGTGGAACTTTAGTCATGGGAATGTCTTCAGCTTGTACGATTCGATGAGCCGGATAGACTGGCAAAAACCTTTTACTTCAACTACAGTAAACGAGGCGGCGCAATATTTTTACAATTGTATTTATGATGTATTTAATTCATGCTTTCCCCAAAAACTCGCAGGCGGTGGTGGTCGCAAGTATCCGAAGTGGTTTTCGAGAGAAGTCATCTCGAACATACAGATCAAGCACGCCCATCATAAGCGTTGGAAGGCTGAAGGCCTTCAGAGTGAATACGATCTGTTTAGTTCTCACCGGGCATTGGTTAGGCGCAAGGTTCGTGAGGCCTATCGAGCCCATGTGTCTGCAATCGAAGGTAACATCGTGCACGATCCCAAGATGTTCTGGCACTACATAAAATCTCTTCGGAAGGATGGTGGTCTTGAAGATACCATGATGAAAGGTGATCAAGAATTTCATGGCTCGGGTGTGGCAAACGCATTTGCTGATCATTTTCAATCGGTCTACAGTAAAGACCCTCCCCTTCTAGATATTAATAATGCGGTCACATTTAATACCAAAGGAGCTTCAAACGTCGATCTAGGTATATTTACCGAATCTGACGTTACGAGTGCCATTAGATATATGAAGAACTCACACTCTATCGGCCCAGATTTTGTTCCCGTATTTTTTTATTAAAGGGTGCGCTGAGTTTCTTAAAAAACCATTATGTTTTATTTTTAACTTAGCTGTTAGTACTTCCACTTTTCCAGAATTATGGAAAGTTTCCAAAATTTGCCCTATTTTTAAGAATGGCTCCAAAAAAACTATTGAAAATTATAGACCAGTTGCCATACTATCCGCTCCTGCTAAATTATTTGAAAAAATTAATTTATAAATTTATTTTGCCTCAAATTGACGCGTACATTATACCTGAACAGCATGGTTTCAGAAGAGGAAGATCCACTGAAACCAATCTGATGGTATTCACTGATTATGTTGCTAGATCCTTAGACAGTGGATACCAAGTAGACTGTTCGTATAACGATTTTTCCAAAGCTTTCGATACCGTGAATCATGATATCTTGCTCGCCAAACTTGCCCAAATGGGCTTCTCCTTTCACATGCTTCAATTTTTCAGAAGTTACCTCGAAAACAGAAAGCAATTTGTCACACACGGAATCTTCCAATCCGCTGAGTTTTCTGTTCTTTCTGGTGTTCCCCAAGGGTCAATCTTAGGTCCACTTCTCTTTTCTATTTTTATTAATGATATTGCCGAAGTCATCCGTTTTTCTCGCTTTCTCCTTTTTGCAGATGACCTTTAAAATATTTCTACAAATAAGAAGTATTAAGGATTGCCTGCTTCTTCAAGCTGACGTCGATAACAGTTCTGAATGGAGTCGACAAAACCAGCTTCATTTCAATATCTCGAAATGTGTAGTCCTTTCTTTTACCAGAGCATTTAGTCTCACCTACAACAGGTACACTATGCTCGATCATAATCTCAAACGCGTTTCCACTATAAAGGATCTTGGGATTGTGTACGAAAGTAAGCTTGCATTTCGTGTTCATATCGAAGGGGTGTGCCAGTCGGCATTGAAAATGTTAGGGTTTGTTCTCAGAACCGTCAGAGTTTTTAGGGATACCCGAACTCTGAGAACACTATATTTCTCTTTTGGTCCGCAGTAGGCTGGAGAGTGGTTCAATTATTTGGAATCCTCATGAGGTGGGGTACTCCCTCATCTTGGAGAGGGTCCAGAAAAAGTTCCTGAGATTTTTATACATGAGGGAGTACGGCCACTACCCGTGGCTCTACCCAACGAACTTTCTCCTGGGCACGCTCGGACTTCACTCCCTTACAGCTCAGGAGAGAGGGGTATGCCGCCACTCACTTCTTCAGACTGCTGCGGGGCTATATTGTAAACCCTGCTATTTTGGAGCGCGTAAGTCTCTATGTTCCTGATGACTATCTAAGACAGCGTCTTCATAGATTATTCTATCTTCCTGCCTGTAGGACCAACCTGCCAATGGTTCTGCCGGTGGGGGGAGAAGTATTTTTGCTCCTGAACAAAATCTCTTCCGATATCGACTTATTTCATGTCAGTGAGGAGAGATTCAGAAGTGAAATCCTATTGATTCTTGAAAGAGTTTCTCCTCATTGACCTGATCATCACCACTGCCTGAAATTTTATTTTTTTTTTAAATTTTATTTTTTGTTACTATAATTTGTATTTATTTTGTAAAAAATTAACTTATTTCTTATATGCATTAAATTCAAAAAAATTGTCATGTATAAGAAATTTAATAAAAATATTATTATTATTATTAATTTACAAACTCGGCGCCCGCAATGTAGAACTTCTGTCGTAACTTGCTGAATGTGATTTCGTAATAACTCACTTATGTTTTACAAAATGATATTTTTTTCAAATACGCTATCTTTTCAGATAATGAGTTTAATATTTTTTCGAAATGTACGTTAATGACATCTTAGATTTTTTTTTTCTCCCTCGTGCAACCAAAAAAAGTTTGATTAAGAAATGTGAAGATTTTTTAATCGTTTTATTGTATTTTCGTGTGACTGAATAAATTTCCTTCCAAATAAAATTAAAATTGCATGAGGTTTTTTTTGTAATTACAAACAGTAATGTCACTTTAAAAATCGTTTTTTTCTGCCGCACTGACGTAAGCACACTTCAAATACTTTTTACTCGACCTGTAGCGAACTAAACGCAATGCGAAATTGCTCTACGGATTGATTATTTTGTGGACAAGCGATTACGGTTTATTTAAATATGCGAACAACAAGTTTTAAAGGATAAAAACTCTTGAAAGGTAGTGATGAATGCCCGGTGACTATTGGCACCTCCGGCACACTAAAGGTTAATCGTTCAATTTGCTCCTACCATAGATCCGGCACTGCTTCTACTGGAATTGTTATCAGGTCGTTAAGCTAACACCCTTTTAACGCGTATTGTTGATGTTCGTTTTTACATACAAACAAGCACATTAAGTAAATAAAATCTTACTTGTGAAAAGATGAACAGTCAATAAAACAGACAAAAGAAAGATTACCGTTCAGAACAGATTAGCGAAATGAATAAAAATGTGTGTTTTTTTTTAATTATTTTATATTTGTTACTTTGTACATTCAAGTTTACAAGTAGCTAATTATTTATTTTTTTTAACTATACAATATTTAAACTTATATACTACTTATTATTTTGATTTATAAGCATTTTAAATAATTTTTACAGGATATTTTGAATTTATTGATAGGCATAATTTTGATGGTTTCCGGCAGAGCTTTATAAGATTTCATCCCTTTATATAGTAAGCTATTTTGTGTGTTTGCTTTATTTTTTTCTAGTAGTCTAATTTCTTTGCATGCCCTTGTATTATATTTGTGAATATCAACATTGTAGATAATTTCGTCAGAAAAATATTTTGGTAACCAGTCGTTCTTCATTTTATGTATAAACATCAATGTGTTTAATGTTAGCATTTGTTTCGAGAAGGTAAACACATTTTATCGGCGGTGTTAATGAGGGCAGTTTTTATCATTGTTGTAGCAGGCAGTATGAAATAATGATAGATATCATGACCGGAAAGGCAAAAGGGCTGAAGCGACACTTTCGTCAAAAATTAATTAAACATGCAGTTTTGATCAGGTTTTTTTCTTCTGCATCGAATGCTCTGACTCTCGTTTGATTCTGAAGACTTTTGTAGCCCCTCAGCCATCTAAAATAAATCTACTATTTGGGAGAAGGCTTGACTCAAGCTACACAACCTTAGAGACTTTTTAGGTTGTTATCGCTTCAGGTAACTCAGTGAGAGCATGTAGTTACCTGAGTTAACTTTATTTTCAAAATCCAACCAGGTACTGAAGACTGTAATGAATTTTATTGTAAAATAAAAAAAATTTTAAGTGCTCTGGTGTAAACTTTCCAAAATGGCGCTTCAGCCCTTTTGCCTTTCCAGCGACGATATATGGTTTTTTACGCTTTATAAGTAACGTGTCCCCAGTTGTGACATTCATTTCCCGTTATAAAAGTCTTAAAAAAAACCAACCAACCAAACAGATAAAAAATACGGTTTCCAAATTTTGAAGTATAATTATTTATGTATGCACTGTTTTAAAATAAATAAATAATTGTTTCAGTTTTGAAAGTATAGCTCATGAATCTAAATCTCTCCTGAAACCGATGTGTTTGAGTCCAGTGAGGAGAGATTCAAAAGAGAAATTCTATTGATTCTTGAAAGAATCTTTCCTCCAATACTTCACCGCTGCCAGCAAATGCCTTGCAAAACTTTTGAAGGTTTGCTAATGTTGAATATAATAATGAACACCTTATATGCAATAAATATTCGTGTTGTGTATACTAAATATTATAACAATAAAATATTTTTTAAATTACATCAATAATCAACAACACAAACATGAAACAGAAAAAGCTAGAAACATAAAATGACAATAGTAACAACCTAGACTCGAACTCGGATCCTCTACACTATCCGGGAGTAAGAGATAAGTATTTTAGTCACAAATAAAGTAGAGGATCCGAAGTCGAGTCTCGGTTGTGACCATTGTCTTTTTATGTTATTTAAATATTTAAAAAAATAAGCATTAATGCTTTAAAGTTAATTCTAATTTAAATAATTAATTTGTAATACCATCAATTCTTGTTTAAAAAAAACAGAAAGAAAACATTTCAGTGCAACGAATAACCTGATAAAGTTTGAATGCCTCCTACTTCCATCAATATAAGCGGAAAATGTAGTTTGTGCAACGATAGAAAACATATAGCTAGCAGAGGATTGAAGCGAACCCTACGCTTTGGAACGCTCGTCCAACTAACAAATCAGAATAATTAAAGCCGTTGAATATTTTTAACAATTCATTCGACATTATATAATATGGTATTTCTTCACCTAATACTCGATTTAAACGTCGTTAAATTGTTTATTTGATTGGAGCACAACCGGTAATAAAACAATTTAGGTGAAGAGGGTAGAAATAGAAACAGGGACTCTTGTGGTTTGAAGATTGTGATCCGGCCCAAACAAATTAATAACAGCTGGAAAGAAAGCCATTTACCACCCTTTATCAATTACGTTAGAGCATCGTTTAAACCTTTTTCTTCACAGACAAGTAAACAACACATATATTACAAAGCTAATCTTTGTCGTTTAAGCTTTAACAAATATATTCACTTTTTATTTATAACGGTGAACACGAAAAATGCTTCTAGAATTAGATAATTCAACCAGAAACTTGAGTCAATGAGTCTATTATTAGTGTTGAAACAATATTAACAAAATAATTTTATCATGTATTCTTATCAGGAAAATAAACTGAAAAAGGATGTGTTGATTTAGAACAGTAAACCTTCAGACCACGTTCTTTATTTTTTTAAATATTAACAATGTTTTAATTTTTATCCGCTAAAAGCATCCATCTTTATTTGTATTTTGCAAGGCGTGAGATTTAATCACTGGATCATTTAAATCAAGTCAATAAAACACTAGATCACCACGTAAATTTACGGATCGGTAGATACTCTCAGTATCGCCCTGGTGAAAGAACACCATTCAGAATCGAAACGTTGCTGGAAATGGCTGCAGTCGTGTTCTCAATAGCCGAGTATTTCCCGACTCTCCACTTCTTTCTCTACTTCGCCCTTCAGCTTCATAACGTATCCCAATTGGGGATGCCATAGTCTCACTGGTTTCGGTCAGATGGGCCTTTTGTGCGGTATTCACAAATATATTAATATGCGAGTATGTTCTTTTAAAAATCTATTTGATGTTTTAAATAATTACAGATATATGTATAGTCAATGTCACCACTTTTCATCTAAGTAATAAACTATTTTATTATTTTTTAGATTGAATAAATACGAGTATATTTTCTAATATCTCCTCGTTTGGTCGACAAATAGCATAGCGATCGTGAAAGGTAATAACTCATATCGACACTGGACAATAAAGCACTAAAAAACTTGTCAATCGTTAATTTTAAATAGACTTTGGCATCGATATAATATCGACTGTATTTAGGTCAAAGGAGTTATTCCACATTTTGTTGCAAGCAAACTTTGCCTAGTGGTTCGAACCACTGTCTTAATTTTATTTACACCGTCGCAAATCGATGACTAGCGCCATTACGATTTTTTTACCGCTACCACTTTATACAATCGCCTCCCCGTTAACCACCGATTCTCGGCCCGTTTCAGCATTTGATAAAATTTTATTTAATTATTGTTAAAATTTGAATTAAAGGTCTAAATTTCCATACAAAATGTGGGAAATAACGGCTTTCACCTAAACACAGTCTATATGATAAACGTTTCGACAATTTACCGAGGCAATTTTCGCAGAGTTTTCACTGCATTGTAACGTATGCAACAAGTCAAGAACGTACATAGGCCGGTACAATTTTTAAAAAAATGTCGTTTCCCTTGTAGTAGCATAACCAATTTCGTGATTGTTTATGAAAGTAGCATAATGCATTCTGTCAACGAATAGAATATCAAATTTCCTACCTTTTAAAATCACGCTCGCGGCCGTGGATTCGCGGAAAACGTAAACAAACTGATCACTCGGGTCGTACGTGCGCCTCTCGCGGGCCGCTCGGCGCTACTGCTGCCTCCCAGACCGACCCTTCGCGGTCCTCGGCGCCCCGCAACGCCTCTCACCCGGGTGGACCCGAGGGGGCGGTCGGTGGGACCCCTCACCCACCCCCCGCAGCGGCTACCTTCCTGACCATTTTCAGAACCACGGTTAAAAGTGACGAAGAGTAACAAGAATTCAAAAACATATTTTAAATTGGAATTAACTTTGAGGCATTGTGCTTTTTTATTTTGACATTATTTATTGAAATAATATGAGGGGCTTAGAAGCAAAGGCAGCAATCTCCAAAAACGGTTCTGCAGCATTGTCAACTTTTGAATGATTATTATAAAGAAAAGGAGAATGAAGTGTACAAAAATGTTAGTGCACATTAAACTAGGAACAATTTGAAACAATTATCTCTAAATTTATCAACATATTCACAAAAGAAAAGTGCATTAAACGTTAAATCAACTTTCCAAGAAATAATTTTAAATGAAGGAGATTGCTGCCTTTGCTTCTAAGCCCCTCATATCAATAATCTTCAACGCTAATGTGAAACAGAAAAAAACAGATACTTAAAAGAATAACGGTCGCGACCGAGACTCGAACTCGGAACCACTACTCTATCCGGGCAATCTCAGCCGGCATTTTGATTGATCTCAAACTTCATTAAAAATTAATAATATTATTTTTCATTTTTTTCCGATATTTGTAATGGTATACAAAACTCTACCCGAGCACATATTGTATACCTAGATGGTGTCTTGGATAAAGCATTCATTTTTATTTACGGAAAATCTTTTGACTTCCTCTGGACGACCTATCGTTCCCCTCGAATTGTGCAGTATTATTTACCTTTTAGAGAAAAATAAGTTTTTTGTTTACACAAGTATATGCGATATTTAAATTTTTGGGTGTGGAAAAATCTTATCTCTACTCCTGAGTGTCCAATGCTGTTTTTATTTGATTACTTGAATCAAACCCCTGCGGAAAAAGACGTGGTGGTTAGTTGGTTAGTCACTTTTTCGATATGAACCTTTTCGAAATGAGTTTTTCCAATTTCATTTGTAGTGTAAGAAGTAAAGGCATCGCTGCCAGAGTTTGCCATTGCTATTGCTTGCATAAGGCATGCTCAAAACTTGTTTCCCCAATTAAAACGAGAAAATTCCAGTGAAATTTTAAAAAGTTATAAAAATTTATTTTAAAAACCACAGTGTAAAACTTTTCGAATAACTATAAAACAATTAAACATTTTATTTGGATTCTATCAAAGTTGTTTGTTTTTTGTTCCTTTTTCGTTAAATATAATAAAGCCTAGAGTTTCTCAGTTACGTTCCACAAGTATATCCATGTCTGATGTGTTTAAATATGCACCAATACACATAATTCTATGTACCTATGTGTTGTTTGCGTCATTTTTCATGGGGAATTTTCATATTATACCCCACATAATACAAATTTTATAGGGGACACAAAAAATTGGCAAAAAATCCGAATATTTTTTAGATATAAAACTAACATGCCACATGATTAAACAGTTATAAAAAACTGCGTATTAAATTCTAATGTACCCCTATCTTATCTTCTAATCATGAGGGAGGCTGCAATAGAAAGGGTGGCAATCGGGAGGAATAACTGATTTTAAGGCTTTACAAGGAATTACTTCAAATTTAAAAAAAATCTTCCAAATTTTATTTGGCTTACGAGATTTGGCCAGGTTGTGTCTTTTTTTTAAATTTTGTTCCAGAATACACTAAAAAGTCTCTTTTGATAAATGGATGTGATACGAGGAATTGTTTTGACATGAGACATATACTCTTAAACATAGTCAAACAAAAAAATAAGCGAAGTTTTTTAGCTAACTGATATTAAGGATCAGTTAATTAAATAATCAGTTAGATTTAATATTTTTAATGGCATGTTTTGTTAATAAACACTACCCTAGTAAGTAATTATCCTACGGAAGGCCACAAGTACGAGCTTTAAATATTAATATTGTCCAATACAGGCTGCAGATGATAAAAATACAAGAAATTTCATATTTTTTCTACGTACGAGTTTTTTCTTAATATTTTTTATTTTCAAATATATTGACATTATGCCGACAAAGTTTGAATTTTCATTAAATTTGAACAGTCTTGGTAACTCGAGATGGTAGGAATTTTCATTGTTTACCCTTCGAAGCATGTTCAGATTTTCCAGAAAGGTGCATACTTTGTACATTTGTTTATCTTTACGGAAGCTGGCAAGTAAAAAAAAGGTTTATAAAATATACTTATTTATGTCTCACGTATAACACTTACCATGCAGATACAAATTGCCGGGAGAAATAAACCATGTGAATATTATAAATTACTAGTCGTTAAAATCACCGGATGTAAGTTGAATTGCCAAGGAAAATTATTATTTGCTTTAATCAATCCATTTCAAATAAATACTACTGTCCGCTATAATACACTATGGGTAGATACTTTATTAAGTAGGTAGGAAGTTTTAGAAAATATTGTTTTTTTATTTGATAATTTCAATTAACATACGGGAACATATTCATATTGTCGTACTTACCCACAAAGAAAATATTTTTTTAGTTAATAATAATCCAATGACATAGAGTCCGCAATTACGTAAATTATTTTTGGAAAGTCAAACCAACCCTTTTTGTTTGTAAAAACTACCTAGCTCTAATCCGAAAATATTTTTTCTTTTATATTTAATAATCTGACTGCAAAACATATGTGTTTACGGTTTTTTTTTTACTTCGAAACTAACACGACTACACTTTGACATTCGTCGCAAAATACATACTTTTCCCCTTTTCTGTCACGTTCTTAGCAATACAACTCACCTAGTTTATCTAAGGTAACATTGGAAAGAGAAAAATAGAAGGATAAAAAAAGTGTTTTTTTTTAAATTTCATATTATATGTCTCTTTCTCTCTATTGCTTTGTTATCATTTAAATGTTTTTCTATTGTTTTCTCACTGTTATTTTATTTTACCGGTATTTTACTGTGTGTTCTTTCTCTGTACGTATATACTCGTATAACCGCTCACTTAGTATTTTTGTTTAGATTCTTTTTTTACCCTGGTGATGCTTAGGCTGAGCGAAACCAGTCAGTCACAAAAAATAAAATCTAATCTGTGGTCTTTTACAAATTAATGTAATGTTTGTAATTTTTCATTAAATATATCAAACCATAAAGTGATTGCTTTCTACTAAATTTAAAAAAATAGAAAAAAGAGTTACCTTGAGTTATTAAACATATTAAAAATTACATTTATCAGCATAAAAAATGGAAGAAACGAAATTTATTTACTTATCTGCTGTATTAAAATTTTTTGAAAAACTCAACCCAGACATGAACTGGGAACTTACAGCTAAGACTATGGTTAGTGTCTTTCAACTAAGACTTTGTACACCACGATCGATTGGGTGCAGCTGTGCAATTAACTGTAAGGGAACATTTATATGACTTTTATCATCCAAGCTCATTGTTTTATGATTCAGTCAAAATCCCTCCTTATTTTAAAGGCGAGAAGTGAGCTTTTACTCCGAGAACTTGATAGCGATCAGTCCTTGGCAAATTATACTTCTCTTCTGGTTTCTGTCCAATAATATAAACTTTTATCTCGCTGGGTGGGCCGGGGAGGAGAGTAGGGATGATACTGTTATTGTAAGATGCTGTTATTGTAAGATGCTGTTATTGTAAGATCCTCAGAGCAGTAATATACAAGAGGTAGCGCTGCTGTAGTCAGTTTTGATGAGTTTTGCCAGACTCGGCTAGACTTGGACGTGGCTAGGACTAGGGTTAAGGTATTTATACATCTATTCATAGCACATATCGACATCATATTTTTGTTTATTCGTATAATCACTCTTCCAACTTCTAAACACATAAACAATATTTTAAAACATAACCTCCATATAATTACTTTGTTCTTATATTCATTTTATTTCACGTTTTTTTTCTCCGTTTTTATTACTTTTTATTTTTATTTGCATTTATAGGATATAACTTGCTTTATTTCTTATTTAAGTCTTCCTAAATATGTATCACTGTAATGGTTTTTCCTTATTATATCATTTGTGAACCCTGCGTCTGTCTCGACACAGGAATTTCTTAGTGAGACAGTCATGGAGCAATCATTTATATTTTATATTTACCAAGATAAATAATAATTATTTATTTTTTTGAATAGCCAGTCTTTGTTTTCGAGATCGTGTTGCTACTTTTTCAAATGTTTTTTTCTAATTTTCAGAGCCATTAAAAAATGTCTTATTTTGTTTCGTTCCTGCTTTGAAGGCCTATTTACAAATCAGGACGCTGTGAAGAAGAAGAATATTTATCTTTCAATTCGTTTTATCCGTCTCTTTCTCTCTGTTCCTTTTTTATAATTTAATTGTTATTCTCCCGTTTTCTCATGGTTCTGTTATTTTATTTTATATTTTGTTATCTCTCTGTATGTATATATAACCGCACACTTTGTATTTTTGTTTAGTTTAATGTTGTACCCTGATGATACTTAGGCTAAACGAAACCGGTCGGTCATAAAAATATAAAATAATATACAAGTCTTATACAAAGTTATGTTTTCATTTCTTTAAGAAAATTCTTACTAGAATTTCTTATTATGGCTCGATTCGTTTAATGTGTGTTATAACTCCGCCTTGAGTTGATACTTAATCATAACAAGTGACCGTAGACTCAGAGGTACCCAATTGAATGGCTTCAGTTGAATATTTTCCTTTGTCCCAACACGTTCACACGATTGCAAGAAGAAAAAAAAGAGAAAGTGGCAAAGTAAAAAAGTACCTCGATAAAAGTTCTCTTGATATTTCTACATAAATGAATGACTGTAAACCGTGTAGTTGTTTCGCGTGTTGTTAAAATGCGCAAATGCAAACATGTGATTGTATTTCTTTGTCTTTCCGTGCTGTTTTTATTCTGTGATTGTGAAAATCCGTGCGATGTCTTACTGAGCGTTGATATAACTAATGGATCTATGTTGCCCGACGGTTCTATAGAATATAATGAACTAAAGTACTCTTCCGAACAACATTTCACCATCACTGATGAAGTGAAACAAAGTTACACGAGGGTGTGTATCTGCTTGTTAAAGACCTGCATGAGGAAATGCTGTCCACTGGGCTACGGCCTGGAGTATAACGAATGTGTACGGAGTGAAGATGAATTAGTGATAGCGTTCGATCCACAGATTCACTTATTGGACAAAGAGATTTACGGTCAAGAATCACTTTGGTATTATTGACAATTACTTTTGCCCGGAGGAAAAAAATAAAATTATCCTTAATCCAGGTGTAACACAACCGCAGGACGAGTTTTATTTGCAAGAAGTAGGTACCAATTATATTTATTTATTTTAATTTTACAAAACTTTAAAAATAATTATAATATACTATCGACACAGTTTTTGATAAATTGGCATCCAAAGTACCGGCCAAATTATGCCCAACGCCCTTTCAAAATTGAGATTTATTTTTTGTTTTAGAATCAATTTTTAGCTATGAAAAGATATTACAAACTGACAGCATCCGTGGTCGTGTAGTCAAGACGCTCATCTACGAATCCAGAGGTCACGGTCAAAGTCCTGGCGTGCGCAAATAATTTTCCAGAGTGTCGATACTCTGAGTATCGCCCTAGCGAAAGACCACAATTCAGAATTGAAACGTTACTTGAAATGGCTTTAGTCGTGTTTTGTGACCAGATCTGAATATCCAGGTACTTCCCAACCTTCCTCTTCCCCATCTCTTTCCCCTCTCCACTATCTTCAGCCTCACAACATACCTCAATTGGGATTGCCATAGTTCCACTGTCTCCAGACGGTTGGGAGCATTCAGCACTTTTGTGCAATATTCAATATAATTAACTAACTGGAATTGCTTCATGGGGCTAATCCTTTATCATGTTTTTTTTATATATTGTTCGTATTTTATTGTATTTTGACAATAACTTAGTAGGTGAAACTTTCGGAGATTGCTTTTAGTTATTATCTTGACAAAAAAATATAATTCATTATTAACTTTTTGCACTTTTATTTTTTTCATTTTTAAATGTTTGCCTCACAAAACTGTTCACAGTTCGCGGTATCTGTAAGTTAACTTTTATTTAATGGAACTTTTTTCAATCTAAGTAACATATCTAGAAGTGTTTTGAAAGGTTTTAAAACAATAACTGAACGCTATTTTCGAACTATTTAAGGCTTTTGAATTGATTTTTTTACAATACTGTATTATTAGTAAAACAGAAAATGAAAGTGTAATCAATAACGATAAAAAACTGATATTTCCTATTTAATTAAGTCAGATCGTTTTACTTCTAGGTCCTAGACATAACAGTGAAGTTGAGTATTTTTTTAAAGTGAAAATTTCCATATTAGAACACTTTTGATCAATTTAATTCGATTACAATACAATTGACCTTACTTAAGACACACAGACACGCCCACAAAACACTTCTGTCTGTTTATCTCTTAAGATTGATAAACAGAATATACACCTCGGAGAACGCCCTCATCAGGGGATCTCAACTCAGTCCTGTTTCCATTTTGAAATATCAATAGTGGCTGTACAATCTTGCACCTTGTTTTCACACGATTTTTATCAAAGCAATTATAATTTTTTATGCTTGTCCTGAAAAGCGCCGAATTCTGATTGAATAGACATTTATTATTATTAGTATTATTGCGTACTGCCCGCCTAAATTACATAATAAACAATATGGTATTATATACGTACTACTACCAGTAATAAACAGGACCAGAGCTAGGAGATGTTACCAGTTTTTAAATTAACCTTGTGTTTGGGTTTCAGGATGGAAGGCTGTACGTGCCTAACCTCGGTCTCGACGACATGTTCTTTGGTCCGACGGATTACTGCTTGGACGCCTTCCTCGACGAGCCCAGCGCCGTCTTGCCCCTCGGAGGCTCGCCCGCCTTAGTCGATACAAATTGGACCACAAAATACATGGTTTACGTCTGTTTGGAGGGTATAGTCGATACAACAGAGCCCGGTATTGAATTATTTGTCAGTTTATCTATAGGCAAGTACTCAGCATGTTTTTTCTGAAAATTGCGCATACGGAAGTGAAGATTCAAAGGCGATTTGATATCTCAAAGATCATATTAGTATTATTGTCACCACTGCCTACTCTGCCGTACTCACATAAAAATATAGATAATATTAGGGTAAATAATATAAATTATTGCAAAATTAAATCTATACTTTCAAAAATACGCGCGAAATTTAACGAGCGCCCCTGCCACACTTCCAACTATAACGTGCCAAAAGCAGTAACTACATATGCTCAAAGACCGCCAACGTCAGAGTATATTATTCTATGTTCACTAGACTACATAAAATATGTATGCTATGAGCTGTTGCGCATTCAAGTTGCTCGTTTGTGTTAGTATATTTGTTAGTGTCTAGGCAGAGCTTTTACAAAACAAATCCAATAGCAATAAGGATAAGCTTGTGTAATTGGGAAGTACGTTTACAAGAGACGGAATGGCTGATATTGAACGATATTGAAAGAAAGGGGAATGCAGCAAACTCCATTAATAGAAGACTGAACACTGTTGGCGCAAATAAAAAAAATGTCCAAAGAAGCGAAGCTAGTAGTCCACAATGGAGTGTTCATACCAACCCTGATGAATAACAGTGAGGCGTGGAACTGGCAGAGGAAGGACGAAAGTAGACTGAATGCTGCATTGACGAAATTCTTGAGGCGTATGTGCGGTAAAACCATGTATGACCGTGTTAAATATGTGGATATTCGGAAAAATTAAAAGGATCAAGAAAGGGACGCTTGATGTTTTGGGCACGTAGAGCGAATGAACGAAGAAAGGGGTGTGAAAAGAATATATGATGCGAAAGTGAATGGAAGAAAAAGTCGGGGACGCCCGAGGAAGACATGGCACGATCAAGTAAATCAAATAGTTGAGTCAGACCTCAGAGCAATAATATATCAGGAGGGAAAGTTAGTGTAGTCAGGATTGGTGATTTTTTTCTGACTTGGGCATTTGCCAGGGCTAGGGCTAGGGTATTTATACCTCCATTCATAGCACATGACTACATAATTGTTTTATTTATTTGTAAAACCACTTTTTCAGAGTATTGTTTAAAACAAAAATATAGGATATAACCTCAAAAAACGTTGAGTGATGTCCTGTTATGTCGTATAACAAAACGTAGTGGGCGGAGTCGCCGAAGACGCAGAATACGCAGAAGACGGAAAACATGCTTACATACCTAAAAGCGGTGCTATATTGTGTAAGAACTTGTCTTATCTCTTTCTCTCTCACGGGTTACGACATAAAAACCCAGAGAAAGTGATTTATCGTAACTTTGTATAGGTTGGGTAAAAATATTTAGCTCTCTCTCCATATATATTCTTTTTCTGAGAGTCAGGCCATTTCAAGAGTCAGAATAAAAGTAGAGTGTGTATGAGACGATGTATGAATGTGAATGAAGTAAGGAGTGTGTACCAAAACAAAGTTGTATGGCGGTTCATGATTTCTGCCTACCTCTTCGGGGTTTGGTTTAGTTTATTAGCTTCCTGTGATATATACTGTCAAACTTGCGTTGTGACCGCTCCGAAAGAACTACTTCAAAGAACTGCTTCTTTTGGCGGCAGTTCCAACTTCCTTCGTTGTTCATTGATCAAATACTTCAATTGTAGTAGGCAGTTCACTTTAGCGTTGTGACCGCTCCGTGTGAACTATTTCATTTTGCGGAAGATCAAACTTCATTAATTCCATTGAACAAATACTTCAATGGAAGTTAGATTACAAATAACTACTTTAATATGCAGCAGTTCAGTTGCGAAGTTGAACTTCAAAGTCTATAAAGAAGTACTTCATTTCAAGTACTGCAATTGAAGTCCGACTTCAAAGTACTTCGATCTAAAGGAACGTGTTTTTTTGGGTTAGGACTTTTCGTTTTCAAATCTCTATACCAACAAGTACTTTTTATTTTGGCAAGGAACCGGTTCCAGTTCTTTTCACTTTCAAATCTCTACCGACTAGTACGTGTTTTTTTCAAAGAAACCATAGTACTTTTCGTAAAAATATCAAGGAACCGGTTCCAAAAAGAGCTCAAATTCAAATCTCTTTTTTGCGAGTTCGTCTTCAATGGAAGTGTTCACTGCGAAGGGTTCATTTTAAAGAATTAGCAGTTCGTGAAGCATTCACAAAACATTGAAGTTTTTCCCAACGCTATGTCAAACGTTTATCTTGAGTCAATGAATCTACTAAAACATATATTTCTCGATTCAAGAGCATTTTATTTAATCGAGGTCAGTGTCGCGATTGAATCCTGTGTGGCTAGTTTTTCTCGGAAGCCGAATTGGTTAGCATTAATTATTTGATTAGATGTGGTGTACTTTGTTAATAGTGTCTCAACGACCTCATAAAATATTTTAGCTATGTTTGATGCAATAAAAATCGGGCGGCAGTTTGAAATGTTTATTGATATTCATATTTTGAAATTGGAATTATTTTTGTATTTTTTTGGGAAAATTCCTAGCTGTTTGCTGTTATTGATGATATGGTTTTTGTAATAAATGTCTCATTTGTTTTAACAAGTTAATCGTGATGTGGTTGAATCCAGGGCTTATGAACCCTGGCTAGTTCATCATTATTTGTTTCATTTCCTATCGGTGCATTCTTCATTTATTTGTGGTTCTCGTATGTAATATTCTGTGTATTATATATTGTAACTTGAGTAAGTGGCATTAATGTGCCGTAAATAAATAAATAATGAAAATTAAACAACAACTTAGTACAAGACCACAGCTTTGTTTTATGACCGACCGGTTTCGCTTAATTTAAGCATTATCAAGGTACAAAATTAAACTAAACAAAATATCCAAACCATGCGGTTTTATATATATATACAAAGGAAAAACACAATATAAAATAAGAGAACAATAAGAAAACAAAAGAATAACATTTGAATTATAACAAAGCAACAGAGAGAAAGAGAGGTAAATATGAGATGAAAGAGGCAAAACGTCAACTGAGAAGGTGATTAAAGAATAATGAGAAATTTTATGAGTGAATTTTAAAGAGACTTTACGGGTAGTTTGCCTAATATTGGACTACTGGACAAATTCAACTGATCATTAAGAATATGACTATTAATTTTAATGGCTTACTTCCACTTGCTCCGAGCAGTTGGTACTCTTGTGTGGTATTAACATTAAAAAATAGATGAAATACATTAATTAATGTTTGCGCTGATCACAACAACGTAATAATAATTATGGTTATGATTCCAGGACTAACGATATCTATTCCCTTCCTTTTGGCAACCTTCCTGGTGTACGCTTTCATCCCTGAGCTGAGGAACCTTCACGGGAAAACCATCATGAACTATATCGCCAGCCTCATCTTGGCTTTCACCTCTCTGATTATTATTCAGAATAATATCATGTACTATCAAGATAACACTATCTGTATTTTCATGGGTGAGTACTAATTTATTTAATTACTCAGTAGTTTAATCTATTTCAATTTAAAAGAAAACTGATATGGTTAATTTACCTAAGACCTTCAGACAGGCCAATGCAATTGATAATCTGTTTGAGAAATAATTATAACATTTGATATTTTTTTGATCAATTTTGCCAGGAGGAAAAACTGAACTTACTTCTGGCACACGAACACGCTTATAACATACAAGTGTTACACATACTCGTAATGGCTATTGTCAATATCCAAATCGACCAAAAAATAAATGATAGGTAATTATAATGATAGCGGATACATGCTTGAAGCTTCTTTTCTATAAAAATTAAAAATCGTTTTTTCTCAACCTACTCGTACATGTTTTAGGGGTCATTGTCTAAAACTAGAGGTGCGATTTGTAATGAAGGCCAAAGGCCATCCTGACATGGGATATAATATTGTGATGATGATAATTTTTTAAACTTGTATTTGTAATGCTATTATTTTTTGTGTTTTTTATATATTTTTAAGCATTTTCTACATATTTCTTCTTCGTCGCGAGCTTTTTCTGGTTGAATATCATGTGCATCGATGTCTGGTGGACTTTCAGGTAGGTTTTTTACTTGCAATTTAAACGTTATATGTAATATTAGGCAAAACGTTCAAATAACGAGAAGCGAGGTTTGTTCTACTCGTAGTAGTTTATTAAAAAATATGTACCTGATCACCCTAGGTATTATTTCGGACGGTTTCATGATTATCATGTTTTTTTAAGATCTCCATGCTTCCGTCTTTTACAAATGATTAATAACTTACGTAGTAACACTGCATTAATGTATGCTCATAACATTTAACAAATCTAAAGAAATGAAAAAACAACTTTGTATAAGACCACGGATATTATTTTAATTTTTATGACCGACTGGCTTCGCTTAGCCTAAGCACCATCAGGAGTACAAAATTAAACTGAACAAAAAATTCGATGTGCGCGTTTATAAATACATATGTACAGAGGGAGAACAAAATATAAAATTAAAATAAAATAAAGCAATGAGAAAATAAAATAAGAAACTGGTCGGTTATAAAAATTAAAATAATATCCGCGGTCTTATACAAAGTTATTTTTCCATTTATTTAAATATGTCGAATCAAAAAGTGATAGCTTTTTATGTAAATATATTTTAAAACCTTCAAATTTTCTGACTTAATAGTTATTTTTAAGTGGTTTCTTTTTTTAAAGAAAAACAAACATTCCCGGGTTACGAATAACCTGACAATATTTGAAAAACTCCTACTGCCATCATAATAAGAGAAAAATGTTGCTCTTGCAATGATGGAGGACTTAGCCAGAGGAATTGAACGCACGACGCCCGGGTGGGAATTCGATAAAATTATAAAAATCATTAATTATTTATTTATAATCCAACGGACTATTGTCCGATTACAAAAAAAACTTAACAATGAGAAAAAAGAGCAACAGAGAAAGAACAGCACATACATAATATTAAATGAAACAATGACAAAAATAGGACAAAAAAATACAAAAGAAAGAATATTCAAATCAAAGCCAAGATCAAATCAAAGAGTCGTAAAGAATGACAAAAATCATTTAGACTGCTACCAAAAATTTCAAGACCATGACTTGAGTTAACAAGTCTCGGCATTCTGGACAATGGAAAATGATACCCATAATTAGTAAAGTGATGATTGAGGAACAGCAATTCATTGTTTCTGAGTCTACGACAAGGAATGTTGAACTGGATGAGTTACAACAAAGAATATATTATGACAATGATGTTTCAACAAACGATTACAAATAAAACATTGTAAACGTTCCTTCCGGCACCTCCTTTCGGGTTCTTTCACAGATCCAGTGGCTATTTACTTTTAAATAAATTCTACAAAATAAACCAAAAACGAGAAAAAAATCGTGTTTACTTTTCGCCCTTTTGGCTTTTCACAAACGATTTAACTTGACTGCTTGACTTTAACCATGTTTTTGTTTATTAACGTTGTGTGTAATAATACACAAATAAAATTCTAAATTTTAGTTTGGCGATTTATTTCATTTAAAGGTTTGTGGTAACGATTCCTTTGTATTGGTACTAAAACCGCAGACATTTTGTTATCTTGTGACTAAGGCTCTGTGTTTAAATACCTACTTATGAGTATGTGATTACACTTTGACAGCGTGCGTAATACAAACTTAATTTTGCTTTGAGTTTTCTGTTGTTGTGATAGTAATATCCTTTAGTAACCCCTTTTTTACAGGACTATACGCGCTCCTCATCTCGGCCGACGGGCATCCGGACGGCGTTACATTCTCTACTGCGTATATGGCTGGGGGACCCCCTCGTTTCTCACTGCTTTCTTGGCCTTCATGCAGTTTAAAGAAGACTTGCCAATATGCTACGTCAGTCCAAAGTTTGGAGAGTCGATCTGCTGGTTCTCTGGTAAGGCTATGAGTTCCCTCGTTCTTCCCCAACTACCCTTTATTTTTGTACACCTTGGGTCTTTAACAGGTTCACTTTTTTCGTCATTTACTAAAATATCTCTTCTTTTCTTGAATCGCGTAGCTTTTCTTTATCAAAATATTTCCTGATTCGGGGAATTACAAAATCTTGCCCTAATGGCATGGAACTCTAGCGCAAATATAGGGAGCACACGTTATAGGGAGTTCCACAAGGTACCGTGTTCGGCGCATTTAAAAAAAATCTTAATTCTGTAAAAAATTAAATTTGAATGATCACTATTATAAATACGATAGTTTGTACAACACCAGATATAATTTATGATTTTCATTGAAGATCAAAAAATACATATTTTGCCAAAGTTTACAATAAATTAGTAAGAATGTGATGTGCGTAATTTGTTGAGATGATCAAAAACGCTGGGTGAAAAAAACACCGAACTCAGTATATTTTAATAACAATACTCGTCTTAAAACTATGGATTTTCTCCTATATGAACTGTCTATATTGCAGCCACGTTTTGGGAGTACCATTAAGTTAATAAGTTTTTTTTATAGTTTATACCACACAAGAGTCCCAACCGTCTAGAGCCAGTGAGACTATGGCATCCTCAATTGGGTATGTTGTGAGGCTGAAGGTAGTGGGGAGTGAGAAGGAGATGGGGAAGAGGAAGGTTGGGAAGTACCTGGCTCTTTAGATCTGGTCACCAAACACGACCAAAGCCAAACTGTTTCGATCCTGAATGATGGTCTTTCACCAGGGCAATACTTAGAGTATCTACCACTCTGGAACGTGCCGCAAATATACCATAGATGATTTTATATTAATTAAATGTGTTATGACACATCCTTGATTAACTTATTTATTTTTAATTTGCGCACCCCCGGTTCGAATCCGCGGCCTCTGGATTCACAGTCGAGCGTCTTACCACTCGACCACGGAGGCCGTATATATATTAGCATTTGATAGTATGTGTACGAAAACACCGTGCAATACAGTTGTGAAAAGTGAGTCCAGGTAGCAAATGGTTGAGTTTGTGGATTGGAATAATGCTTGCGAAAAACGACAAAACGATAATAATTGATAGAACAAGATAATTGATAGAACAAGATGATTGATAAAACAAGATAATTGAAGGAAGGGTAAAGGTAGAAAATCAGTAAAACTATCATAGAAAAGACTTAATTTTAAGCAACGTGTATGGCAATTTTCAAAACAATCGTACCTGATTCCACTCAATTAGTCCTGTTTTACTCTTGGATGCTCTACGGCCAAATATATAGATGCATCATATGAAAAATCTTTTCAAAACAAAAAACTATTTTTCTTTTCTTTTTAGGTTGGAAATCTAATCTTATGTATTTCTACGTGCCGGTATTAATTTTGATCTTGTTGAACTCGACCCTGTTCAGCATTACCAGCTACAAGATCTTCATGTTCAAACGTGAGTCCACAGTGCCGAACACCGCAGGAAATGTACATGAACAGTACAACAGCGAAAAGCAGAGGTAACTAAAAGACCAAATACATGTGTTAAAATAATACATGGTTTCAATTTGTATCAATAGATGGCAGTTATATATAAATTGAAAACAATGTTTTATTTTATGACAAGAGATGTCACTCTTTTAAGGAGTCTACTTGCCGACATTTCATTTCTATAATATCTTCTATAATTTTTTCCCCTTCCTATTCAACAAATGCAGACCAGTGATATCTCCCAAAACTGTTTACGGCTGCTCGCCGTTAAACATTTTCGACAGAATTTATTATCTGTCTCTTTCTTTCTGTTCCTTTGTTATAATTAAAATGTTATTATTTTTTTCTCACTGTTCTCTTATTTTATTTTATATTGTTTTCTCCCTCTATGTGTATATATAACCGCGCACTATGTATTTTTTATTTAGCTATTCTATTTCCAGAGTGAGTTTCAGATTCTTTATGTATCTCAGACTATTCATTTTCATGGGAACGAACTGGATAACAGAAGTGGCGAGCTTCATCTTTGGAGGCTCCGCCTATATCTGGATCACTACTGACTTCTTGAATACCATGGTGGGCATTTTCATCTTCTTCACCCTCGTCTGGAAGAAACCGGTCAAAAATCTCATCATCAAAAGGTAATATCTGCTTATTGACTAACTGTTTCCATTTTAACTAAATCAATTAATGTAAGTTGGGGTGACTGACCTTTCTACTGACACTTGAAGACAAAAAAATATATTTGTATTTTATTTTTGTTGTTTTGTCTCTTCAACAACAATTAATATCAATTTATAAAAACTAGAATCTATTTTTTCTATTACAAAGTACGTTCAAAATAAGTAATAAACCGAAAAAAGCACAAATCAGTATAGATCCAAATAATGCTAGTCACAACAATACAACTTGCTAGGAGTAACCTCTCCCCCTACCTCACACGTATCCGAAAATTCCATGTGTTATAATTTTATTAATAAGTTAGTTATAGACAGCTTAAATAAATTATAATATAGAAGAAAAATCACCGCACGCAGTAGCAGACGACTTAGGTCTGCAATGCTTGGCCATTGAGCGAAACGGCGGAAACCAAGATCTTACTCATATTTTTATACAAAATTCGAACGTTATTTATATTCGATTTATGTTTTTATTATGTTTTTCCAGATACAAAACACTACGTTACGGCCCCTCGGATTCCAACGATACTGACAGATCAAGGTACCGTTCAAACGCGAGTTCAACTGGAATTGATTTCTCTGAATATTCTAATCAAACACCTCCTGGTGAAGAGGCCACCACCATTATACATTAATTCCAACCCAAAGATAGCCTTTACTTTCCCAGAGTCCTAGGAAAGGTTCTGAAGCATTTGCAGCGATGCTACCAGCCCGTCCACTTAATGTCATGATTGGCTCAAAGAAATCCAACCCTGGTACAATTTTACTTGTTTTTAAGCATTAGCACGTTGTTTAAAAAAACGTAATAAAATCGGGTTCATGTATACTTTACTTTAGTACATACTCTTACCAAAGTGTGATTTTTTATAGGTGGTTGAAATAAAAATATGTGTGTTTTGTTTATTATGAAACGATACCGTCGCCGGAAAGGCAAAAGGGCTGAAGCGCCATTTTGCGAAGTTTACACCCTAGCACTTTTAAGGTTTTTTGTTTTACAATAAAATTCAAGTCTTCACTACCCGGTTGGATTTTGAAAGAAAAAAAGTGAACTCAGGTAATTCAATCCTCTTACTGAGTTACCTGAAGCGACAAAACCCAAAAAAAAAAACCAAAGCTTCTGTCGCTGAAGTCAAACTTTCTCCCAAATGGTAAGTATATTTTAGATGGCTGAAGGCCCACAAAAGTCTTTAGAATCAAACGAGACTCAGAGCAGAGTTTGATGTAAAAAAAATAACTGATCAAAACTGCATATTCAACTCATTTTTGACCAAAGTGTCGCTTAAGCCCTTTTGTTTTTTCAGTGACGATAATATCCTTCCGGAAAAATTGTTTCGGCTTTTAAAACTTGACGCGAAACATAAGATGTAGCACTCCAAGGCGGAAACTTTCGAACCTTGGTGTAGTTAGGACACCCTATATGTTGGGGCTCCGAGGACTAACCGGATGGCTTTATTATGAAATATTTAAACGTACGTCATCAGCGCCTCAACCCATGGAGAGTACTGATCGAAAGAGAATTTTTCGAACACACGTCATTCCACGATAAAACTTAACTTTGAGAATTGAACCATTTTGATAGTTTGCTCATAAAACTAAGAAAGATTTGTAGGATTTGTATAGTAAAATTGATCAAACATTTTAGAATAGATTTTTTTTTATTTTTGAATTTTTTCCGGAGGCACTTTCAAACAGTTTGACAATGCCTTCGTAAGTCGAAACAGCTGTCAAGCATAAAAAAATACATAGCATAACTTTTTATATATATTTTTTTTTTTCTAGATTTTAAATAATATAAAAGAAAATCAAAATGGAGTTCTAAAAAATAAACCTTAAAACATAAAATAAAAATATAATTGCTTACTTGAAAATCTTTAATAATTCAAAAAAACAAATACCCACTGTCTCTTACAAAAAACACGCTCAATCGGGCAAAATTCAATATCCGATAAACAACTGTACACAACAATAATTTGTCAGTACAATATGCCTCAAATAGAACGATATTTTCTCCGAACCTGATATTCAATCTTCGATTCAATTTAATAAATGTAATTTGAAAAACTATCTTTTTCGTAAACTCAGATTTTCTAAGAAGTAATGTATCTTGGAAAATTTAAAATCACAACAGAAATAGCATTAATCGAAGACAGTATTTTTTTATAGTTATACTACACAAAGATTTTAACTGCCTTGAGGTAGTGGGACTATAGCATCCCCGATACAGGGTAGGTCTCCTTTCAAGGAGGAGAATAGGAAAGGACACAAGGCAAGAGAAATATCGAAAAATAACCAATATTGTGTATGGTTTATTATTAATATTCTGTCTTTCGTTTTTTGTTTATATTATTTGATATCTAAATTTATTATCCTCATAGAGTTATATGAAGAGAGTAGGCAGCCTATACAGACGGAGACTTGAAACCGTGTTCCATTTAGTTCGGGGGTGGTATGTGGTGCGAAGAGGAGACTTTCGCATTCGACAGCCGAATGACGCTCACGAACCATGCCGACATTAGCCGAAGATACTAGACGTGAAAGCGTCATGTGACAGTTGTTTTGTTTTGCGAACTTTAAATTTCAGGCGAAAAAAATATTCTCGCATATTAAGCACTTATTTTTTTATAATATTAAAACACACTTTCCTAGGGAAAGTTACTACGTCGGCTTTTTCAAACTTTTTGACGTTATTTTTGCAGTAAGGCAACACACACCGCAATGGAACTTTGAAATAAGCATACTTCAAACGGCAACGATGGTTGTAGGTTGACTAAAGCGGTGAACTAGCAGGTGCATGTAACAACCTTTTTTTCTCGAAGTGTCTCATCTAATTGTAATACATCTATGGTATTACTACACTTCTTATTTGAAAGGATTCTTGTAGAGCAATATTAAGTCTATATTCCATTATATTTTACTGAAACATTTTTTATTACGCTGATATTAGCAGTGGGAGTCTTAAGTAATGTTTGAAAAATTGAGGTTTATTTTTCTCTGAGAGCGATTAGGCCTTGGAAAATTATATGCCTCTTCTGTTTTTTCTCCAATAACATAGGCTTTTATCTCGCAAGGCGGCTTAGGGGAAGCGATGAGAGAAAGATGCGGCTAATGTATAATAGTATATGAGGTAGAAAATGAGCATTAGGATAATTTGTATCATCAATCATCTTGTATGGTTTGTGAAATATGCGGCCAGAGGATTGGACGAAGGGAAGGGGGATTTTGGAAGAGAAGGATTTTGGAACTGTATGTATCAACTTCATTGTGATATAATTGTAATTAAAAGACTTTTTTCAGTGAACCGGCATTGCCTTGTTTTAAACATCTTCATTTTGACCTTAAGTAACTGAGTAAAACAGGATCTAAAGTCATATAATCACAATATTGCAATTTATTGCACTCAGTTTCAAAGATATAAAAATATATTTTTCATAGAAAGCAATTACTTTGTGTTTAATTAAAATGAAATAATAACTTTATATAAGACCACAGATTTTTTTTTATTTTGATGACCAAATATCATCAGGTTACAAAATTAAACTAAACAAAAAATACTAAGTGTGCAATTATATATGCATACAAAGGGAGAACACAATATAAAATAAAATAAGAGAACAAACAATAAAATAACAATTTGTAAAACTAAGGAACTATAATGAATAACCGAAATAGGAAATTGTCAAATGATAGTCTTTAAGGTTAGGTAGATCACGTTTATTTACGAATTCAAACACGCTGACGTAATTAAACACAAGAGAAGCGGTGTCTTCCGTCACGAAGGTTAAAAACGTAGTCTCCGCGGGAAAATTCATTCTCTCCCGCCGGAAACATCTTTCTCTGCTAGGCTGTTAGATGCGCCCCGTTGCTGGCCATGTACATACATATTATAATACGCCTAAATAGGCGTTATAAATTATAATTTAAAAAAGGAACAGATCAAAATACAGAAAATATAAAATGAAAGAGGCAAAACGTCAGCTGGGAAGGTGATTAAAGAATAATGAGATTTTTTTATGATTTTACAGGAAATATACCTAATATTGAACCGCTGGACAAATTTAACTGATTATTAAGAACATGATTATTAATTTTATTAGTGTTTATTAACTATTTAATCTGTTGCCATGACCAATTTTGTGAAGAATATGAGCAATGGTGTGCGGTTATATATTTATACAGAGGGAGAACACAATATAAAATTTTAAAAAGTGAGAAAACGAAAGATTAAATAATTTAGAAGCGCTAGAAATAAAGAAAGCCATTAAAATTAAATTTGAAACAAATCGACTTACTTGATTTATTTTATTAATAAAAATGAGTTAATGATAACTTTAAAAAGACATAGCTCTCTTCTATGAAGTTTTTAAAATATTGAAACAATATCAACATTCATCAAAACGTTTAATATTATTATGACCTTCCGTGAGGACAGCCAGGGAGAAGCCGAGGAAACCGAAATGGTGGACGAGATGTACGACCTGCATCACATCGGCTAGGTAAAATAAAAACCCATCCCATTCCCACTCCACGCCTCTGTTCTCCTTAGGAAAGAGCCCGCAAATGAAAAAGGATGCAGCTCCAAGTAGAAAAAACATGAAATATTTAACTTCAGTCAAATAAAATTTTTCAAACAGTAACAAGTTCAGAACTTATGTATTTATTTTTATCTTTTTCCTTGCTTAGGGTTTTTAATCCAGTAAAGATCTTTTCCTTATGAAAACACTAATGTAAAAATAAACTCAGTCAAGTAAATAAAACCATCAAATGGTGATAGTAATAAGGCCTAATGAGCCGCAGTTCTAGTTAGATAGTCATTATGAGGGGTATTTGTATAAGCCCCAGCTAGTTAGTAGAGGATTACGAAAGAATCCATAAAATCAAAAAAAAAAAAAAAAAAAACGTTTGCATAAAAAAATACGAGGAAGCGGGCATTGCGGCGACTGAGATTTTAACCAGGCGTCTGCTCGCTGTATTAAAGATCCACGGCAGGTCTGAAGGTTAACACGATAGCTCAATGGTTAGAGTTCGGATTTTTCTGATGACGATACTTAGAGCCGTTGTTTTGGAGAGGTTACTTATTATTTTAATATATAGGGAACATCAAGGCCTCCTGTTTGGATCTGCCATGTAAAGTATAATAAAAAAAAATATATAGTGAATACTGCACAAGAGTCCCAACTGCTCCCAATCGTCCAGAGCGAGTGAGACTATGGCATCCCCAATTGGGGTATGTTGTAAGGTTAATCGAAGTGGGGAGGGAAAGGAGATGGGGAAGGGAAAGGTTGGGAAGTACCTGACTATTCACATCTGGTCATTTAACACGGCCAAAGCCATTTCAAGCAACGTTTCAATTTTGAATGGTGGTCTTTCACCAGGGCGATGCTTAGAGTATCTGCTACTCTGGAACGTGTCGCTAATATATTATAATTACATTATTGAATATTTAAAATTTACCAAAAGATAGTAGCCTTAAATCGGAAGAAATTCAAATATTAATCATTTTCAATAGAAGTATGAGATCGTTTAAAAATGCCGCTTTCTAATGAGGTCTTGATGGCTTAGTTGGCAGAGTGTGACTCCCGGATAGAGTAGAGGATCCAAGTTCGACTCTCGGTCATGACCATTGTTCTTTTTAGTTTCTGGTTTTTTTTCTGTGTTTTAGATTGTTAATATTATAAATAGAACACATACACTTTGTTTTTAACCACTTTTTATTTAATATTTTGTCTACCGGTTTCGGAAGTACCCTTCCATCATCAGGACAATATTAAATTAATCTGAAATACAAAATACTGAGATAAATATACATATTTAGGAGTTGGAAGGAGAAGGAGTAATTGAGTAATTTAATTAATTTTAATAATAATTAATACAAAATATTAAATAAAAAGTGGTTAAAAACAAAGTGTATGTGTTCTATTTATAAATATGGCAAGCCACAAAGTTAATGCTTTTTACGAATATATGTTAATATTATGTTTATATTTAATAATAAATAATGCTTTAAAGTTAATTCCAACTTTAAAATACATTATTTTATATGAGTTATGGCACATATATTACCCGCGACTTTTTCGTAGTCGAGCGTCTTACCACTCGACCACGCAGGCCGTCAAAGTCAAAATAAGTATTAAATAATAGTAAAAATAATATTAATTAACATGATAACATAAAATAGTATTGCGAAATAACATTTATGGGTATGGTTTGTACAAATCGGATCGGAAACGACCATCCACTTGAACAAATTAATATAAGTTCAAAACCTTGAAGTACAACTCTATGTTCGAAACTAATAGCCGAATCATAGTTTTTGCAGTGTAATATATATAAGTGTGTACAGAAAAAAAATAAAGGAGTGATAATATTGCGATTAACTACAACATATATATTAGCGTTGGAAAAAACTTTGATGTTTTGTGAATGCTTCACGTATTGCTCGTTCTTTAAAATGAACCCTTCGCAGTCAACACTTCAATTGAAGTCGAACTCGTAAAAAAGAGTTTTGAATTTATTCGGTTATTTGTTAAGTTACCAGGTGTCTTGGTATGCTTTGAGCCCTGGTATCAGGTGTTTCTGTATCACATAAGCCTCCGTACCAGGTATCTCAGTATGCCTTAATCTCTGCTACCAGGTGTCTCAGTATGTCTTAAACCCTGGTATCAGCTGTTTCTGTATCCCGTAAACCTCGGTAACAGGTGTCTTGGTACGCCTTAATCCCTGCTATCAGGTGTCTCAGAATGCCTTAAGTTCTAGTATCAAGTGTTTCGTTATCCAATGAGCCTCGGTAACAGGTGTGTCGGTATGCCTTAATCCCTGCTACCAGGTGTCTCAGAATGCCTTAGCTCTGGTATCAAGTGTTTCGGTATCCAATGAGCCTCGGAAACAGGTGTCTCGGTATGCCTTAATCCCTGCTACCAAGTGTCTCAGAATGCCTTAAACTCTGGTATCAAGTGTTTCAGTATCCAATGAGCCTCGGTAACAGGTGTCTCGGTATGCCTTAATCCCTGCTACCAAGTGTCTCAGAATGCCTTAAACTCTGGTATCAAGTGTTTCAGTATCCAATGAGCCTCGGTAACAGGTGTATCGGTATGCCTTAATCCCTGCTACCAGGTGTCTCAGAATGCCTTAAGTTCTAGTATCAAGTGTTTCGTTATCCAATGAGCCTCGGTAACAGGTGTCTCGGTATGCCTTAATCCCTGCTACCAGGTGTCTCAGAATGCCTTAGCTCTGGCATCAAGTGTTTCGGTATCCAATGAGCCTCGGTAACAGGTGTCTCGGTACGCCTTAATCCCTGCTACCAGGTATCTCAGAATGCCTTAGCTCTGGTATCAAGTGTTTTGTGAATGCTTCACGTATTGCTCGTTGTTTAAAATGAACCCTTCGCAGTCAACACTTCAATTGAAGTCGAACTCACAAAAAAGAGTTTTGAATTTATCCGGTCATTTGTTCAGTTATTTTTGGAACCGGTTCCTTGATATTTTTCAAAAAGTACTAGCAAATCGACAAAAGTTCCTCGCCAAAAAAAAACGTGTACTAGTCGGTAGAGATTTGAAAGTGAAAAGAACTGGAACCGTTTCCTCGCCAAAATAAAAAGTACTAGCCGGTAGGGATTTTAAAACGAAGAAAAACACGTACTAGTCGGTAGAGATTTGAAATTGAATAGAATTGGAACTGTTTAAAACGAAAAGAACTCCCAAAAAATCACGTTCCTTTAGATCGAAGTACTCTTATGTGGAACTTCAATTGAAGTATTTGAAATGAAGTACTTATTTATAGGCTTTGAAGTTCTACTTCACAACTGAACTGCTGCAAATTGAAGTCCTTTTTTGTAATCTAACTTCCATTGAAGTATTTGTTCAATGAAATGAAATGAATGAAGTTTGAACTGCCGTAAAATGAAATAGTTCACACGGAGCAGTCAGAACGCTACAATGAACTACCAATTTCAATTGAAGTATTTGTTCAATGAATAATGAAGGAAGCAGGAACTGCTGCCAAAAGAAGTAATTCTTTGAAGTAGTTCTTTCAGAGTGGTCACAACGCTAATATATATATATATCTGCACAGTCATCAGTTATCACTTAGGAAATTAGCCCGGATAGTATTTAGATTGCGCGTTCTGTTATCTGCTTGGTATTAAAGCGGAGAGTAAGGATTTTATGTACCATCTTATATATTTTTTAAATTAAGTTTATTTTTTTATTCCGTCAAAAGGGGTCCAATTGAAGTCTAAGGTTTGGCTAGGGGAATTTGCACCAATTGACGTTATATAACTGTCAATCACTCCGCGATAGTGTCCCGATCAGGATCATATCGCCGCCGGAAAGGCAAAAGGGCTGAAGCGTAATTTTGGGAAGATTACAACAGCAATAAATTTCATCATTCTTCAGTACCTTGTTGTATTTTGAAAAAAATAATGATCTCACTGAGTTACCTGAAGCGACAAAAAGATTTTTTAAAAGTCCCAAACTTGTATCGCTTGAGTCAAGCCTTCTCCCAAATGGTAAATATATTTTAGATGGCTGAAGGGTCACAAAAGTCCTCAGAATCAAACGAGAGTCAGAGCATTTGATGCAGAAAAAAAACTGATCAAAAGTTTAACTCATTTTAGACCAAAGTGTCGCTTGAGCCTTTTTGCCTTTCCAGCGACTATATGAAGTCAGAGCCGAGCCGGAGCGTTTATATTTTTTGCTTCTCAACTCTTTTTCATATTTGTTTTATGAATTGAATAAATAACTTAAATATTAAATAAAATAAATAAATATTCCAGATAGATATATATAATAATACCAATAAATTAAATGTAGCTTTTACCCTGTAACTATTAAAATCATGCAACAATACTGATGAATATAATTAAAGTAAAATCATTGTTTACTACCCTTGACATCCCAAAAAATAGTATATAAGCCGTAGGTTAACAACAACTTGTACTAGTCTGAAGATGGCCGTCATAGGCTGAAACCGGTCCAGTCATAAAATAAAAGTGGAATAAAGTTAAAAATTTGTTTTATTAAATCATTAAATCGTATAAATAACCGTTAAACGGTTATTTAAGCCCGAAATAACTACAAATTGGAAAAAAAATATTATAAATGAGTTGAACTTTAAAAAAAAAAATAGATTTCTGGCATATGGCTACCGCGACTGTTTTTGGCGAAGCGCATTCTGAACTCGATTTCGGACTACTTTTTCTAGCACTGCTGACCGTCACTGTGCGTCACGAACAACACGTACAATATTGGCTTCCAAGGAGTTAAGTGTTGCTGGTTTATTAGCATAAACCAATATGGTTTCACGTAGCCCGTTAAGAAATACTCGAGAGGTGTCAAATCGCACGACCTTGAGGCAAATTGACAGGTCCATATCTCAGAATCAATGTAAAACCAAATTTAGATTTCGATAAGTCGATGGCTGTGGCAGCCGTATGGCACGTAACGCCACCCTGCTGAAACCGCATTTCATCCAGATCAATATCGTCCATGTTTTAAAATAAAAATAAATCATTGAACACAGCTTGGTGATGATCTCCATTGACCGTAACACGGGTTCCGACCTCATTTGAAGAAATAAGAGTTGATGATGGTACCCGCGTATAGGTAACTCCACAAGAGTTGTAACAAACAATACATGCTTAGCGGTGGGTGTATTGTGGTTTATTTATTTTTTCTAGATTCTTATTTATCATTAAGTGATGAATCATTTAAAGTTACTGACTCTAACTCTTGTTCCTTATACCAATAGAACAGCGCTATGCGCCTTACTTCATTACCTCATGTGGGTGGAAAAATGCTTTTACGTGACTATTGTAAATTCACGAGTTTACGTGGGGAAAAAATATGTTTCTAAAAACCCTACAAAAATTTCATGATGTTACCGGCTCATCTGGGCGTCTTCTCCTTCACGACACAGCACTATGGCATATATACATAAGTCTGTTTGTGTTGAGTGGGGATGGGAAGGTGCTCGGCTATGACCTATGTTTAGGAATTCTACCGCATTCGCCACGGTAATAGTGAAAACCATCGAAAACCCTATACAGGTGGAAGCGGCCATATGTCCAACATGAAGACATTATGGCCTTCAGTGACGTCATATGTGACGCCCTCATTGTGAGGTGTGGGTGTGTGTCTGTTTTTATGTAAATACATAATTATGGGAAAATATTAAAAGACATAAATATACTTATTTATAGGACAGGAGTGGATAGGTAATGGGAAATACCTATCGGTATCTTGGAATTAGAAAAGGGAAGTACCTACCATATTACGTATACTCGTCCATGTCTGGAATATGCCAAACTGACGCTCCAGTGGCGATGTATTTACGATGCGTCATAAAGAAAGAGCCCTTTGTCTTGTTTACGCCTACTTATTGTCACTAGTGGAAAAGGGACAGCAAGTGGGTAAGCTGATTTTTTTAGTAATTCTTGCAGTTAGACCGGGTGCTATTAAAAATATTATTATTTTATGTTTTGAAGAAACAGTAATTAGCATCCAAGCTCGTGCTCGCGAATGCAATCGTGGAATACTACGAATTACTGGATACCTTGCAATTATTTTTTAAAATTCATTTGAATTCAGTCCTTTATTTAGAACTGTATTTTAAGAACATTCAATATTTTAATAAGAATGAAATAAAACAACATACATGTTAAAAAAAAATTTTAAATAACTGACTTCAACACGCTCTAGCTTCGATCTCTGAAGTGTAAAACAGTTATTAATTGTTCAATTATTATTGAAGTTTAAAATAAAACACGCTGTATGTAAGCTTTGCATCTGTGTGAGTGCTCGCCTCAAGTCTAGATGAGAGACCTATACACACCGCACCAAACAGTGCATTTTGGTGGATGTAATGGAATCTGTAGGGTGGATTGGTCTCACTCAATATGCGACCATTTTGCTTATTAATATACCAGTGAAGCCAAAAACCATTTAACCATTCTTAAAATCGCTTTATCAATTATACGAATAATATAACTACATACATTGAAACTTATTTAACAGTTTGAATCGATGTATGTGGCTCTGATTCATTATTTTTGGAAAATATTTTAAAGTTATAATTTATTATATTTTTTTCGTAGAAAGCAATCACTTTGTGGTATAAAAATTTTGAAGACATGTAAAAATAACTTAGTATAATTTTTTTTTCTCATAGTTCTGTTATTTTATTTTATATTGGGTTCTCCCTTTGTATGTATGTATACTCGTAACAGCACACTTTGTATTTTTTGTTTAGTTTAATTTTGTATCCTGACGACTCTTAGGCTAAGCGAAACCGGTCGGTCATAAAAAGTAATATAATATCCGTGGTCTTATATATTTCATTTATTTTTATAATGTATTGTTCGCTGGACTTATTATGGTCATCGTGACTTTTATTAATGATGTGCGCTAGCGTTATCGTCAGTCATTTTGCACATTCCTAACAAATGTTCATTGCTACTTGGATAAATACTGTGTAACTCCGCCGCTACTGCTGAATTATAACATGTGACCGCAGATATGGAGGTATCATGACGAATGGCTTCAGTTGAATTGTTTCCTTCGTCCTGACACGTCCACAGAAGACCAACGAGAAGGAACGGGAGAAAGTGGCCAACATTTCTAGATAAACTAATAGATGTTAACTGTTCTGTGCAGTTGTTGATAGTGTCGTTAAAATGCGCGAATGCAAACCGTTGATTGTATTTCTTTATTTTGCTGTGTTGTTTTTTTGTTGTGATTGTGAAAATCCGTGCCCTCTTCTACTGAGTGTTGATTTAACTAATGGTTCAAAGTTACCCGATGGTTCTATAAAACACGATGAACTCAGATATTCCTCCAAACAATATTTCACCTTCACCGATGAAGTGAAAGAAAGCCACACGAGGGGGTGCATGTGTTTGGTGAAGACCTGCATGAGGAAATGCTGCCCCCAATGCCCAGACAAGACTCGAAAGGTTACTCTCAATCCAAGCGAAGCGCAGCAGGAAGACGAGTTTTATTTTTTAGAAGTAGGTGTCAAAAATCCTTTCGTGAAATAATAGCTTAATATTTTAGGGGAACAATTTTTTCTTTTGACATGACTTTTTGGTAAATTTGCACACTGAGTATCCGGCCAATTTTACCATGGTATGTACTTTGTTTTTGAAGTGGGAAAGCATTGCATACAAAATTTCTGGAATTAATGGATGAAGGATTTGTTTCAGTTTTTCATATTTTATTCCTTTTTTTGATCATTTTTAAGAAAACTTTTAGAATGTGCCTTTAGTTTTAGTTTTATTTATTTTACATTAGTTACTTTGTACATTTAAGTTTAGAAGCAGCTAATTATTTCATTTTCTTTTTGAATTTATAATATTTTAACTTATATGCTACCTATTATTACGATTTAAATGCATTTTAAATAATTTTTACAGGCTATTTGAATTCATTGATAGGCAAAATTTTGATGGTTTCCGGCAGCGCATTATACGATTTCATCCCTTTATATAGTAAGCTATTTTGTGTGTTGGATTTATTCTTTTCTGGTAGTCTAATTTCTTTGCATTCTCTTGTATTATATTTGTGAATATCAACATTGTAGATAATTTTGTCAGAAAAATACTCTGGTAACAAGTTGTTCTTCATTTTATGTATAAACATCAATGTGTTTAATGTTAGCATCTGTTTAACTGTTAGCCAATTAATATTAATGAAACTAAATTCTGTAATACAATACTTTGTTTTCTGATTTGGTTATATCAAAATAATGTTTAACATTATTCCACTATTAAAAACTTGAAACTATTAAATCATCAACATGGAGTTCTACCACGAATTAACAGTTTCAAAATTAGAAACATTGTTAGCTCTTTCATGTTTTTTCACTGTTGAATTTTTATCTCACAAATCTGAATCATACCTTTACACTCTGGTTTATTTCACAAAACCTTGTTTTATGTAAGTGAAATGGCTGAAAGCATTTTGAAAGTTTTTTAAAACTATCTTTGAAAATTATTCTCCAGCCTTTTATTGCTTTTGAAGTGATATTATATAAACATTGTATTAATATTTTAAATACCAATATTTTTCTTTGTTCACATGTCTACTTTGCTTTAATTATAGCTAGTAGTTTGTTGGGTTTTAGGATTGAGAAACAGAACATAACAGGTGTATATTCCGTTTCTGTACGGGAATCCTGTATCAGTCTAGATTCAAATGAATAGAGATATTGGATTGATATATTCATAGTGGCTGCATAATCTGGCATCTAATTATCAAATAATGATTAACAATCTAATTATATTATTTACGTACGTCCTAAAAGAGCTTCGAATTTTAAATGCCGCTGGTGCCGTTCCTCTAGGTTGGCAGCACTAAAATGTAATGTTGCTAATTTCACTTCTGCTATTGGTAGTAATTACATTACAACAATGCGATATCAGGCTGACACGCTGAAGAGATAAACCAATATAAGTGTGTTATGGGCAGTGGTGAGCCTTCCATATTGATTTATAAACACTGACTACTTCCTTACCACAAATAAAGATATAAATAATATTAAAACTTTTATTTTATTAATTCAAAAAATTTACGAAATTATTGCGACAAATAAATCTATATTATAACAATTTTCTCCCCTTATAAATTTAAAACTTTAAACAAAATTTTACAAACAAAACAAACTGAAAGGCCGACGGCGCACAATTCAATCGAACGCTTACAGATATTTCGTGCTTAGAACTCAAAGACCACACTGAGGGGGAAAAACACGCAATCAGTATCAGGTCTTGAGACTAGATTCTGGATCTCTGACTAAGTACTCAAAGACCTCACTGAAAGGGAACAACGCACAATCAGGTATCAGGCCTTGAGACTAGTTTCTGGCTCTCTGCTGTTTCAAGGACGAGCAGCGCCTTTTATAGGCCGGCGGGTAGCGGCCTTTAGCACGTAGTGGGAGTAGTAGATGAAATTCCTAGAATTGCGCCGGCAATTGCCCAATTGGAGTCCGGCTCTGGATCCACACAGCTCACCATTGCTAGAGAGAGACAGTGATTTAGACGGGAGCGAGAAAGTATTCGGGGCCGCGCCTTGTCGCGTTATAATATTTATATTTATTATTTTAACGTGTCAAAAACGGAACTAAGCCTAACATCGTTGACTTTATTCTAGACGAAAAAATGTATTTGTATGCGCATTTACTTCAAGAGACGATTCGTTTGTGTTAGTGTCATAAAGTAGTGCTTCCACTTTCACTGCCAGTATAGGAATCAATGCCATCTATTGATTTAGGTCTCTCAATCAGAGTTGAGGTCGAGACAGTACTCATACCTTCTCACACAGATACATAGCTTACGTACAGGGTGTTATTTGAAGCTTTAATTTTTTTTAAACAGTTTCTGATTATTTAACAAACGTGTTAAATAAAGTCAGTTGTATAAAAGTTTTTTTAACATGTATGTTGTTTAATTTCATTGTTATTAAAATACTGAATGTTCTTAAATGCTATTCTCAATAAAGGAATTTAAAGAGGTATTAAAAAAATAATTGCAAGATAGCCAGTAATTCGTAGCATTCCCGATTTAGGACATTCTCGAGCACGAGCATGGATGCTAATTACTGTTTCTTCAAAACAGAAAATGATAATATTTTCAACAGCAGCCGGTATAACTTCATGAATAAGACACGCTGTAAGTGCACTTTTAATATACTAGAAGAATCATCGTAAACACTTGTTGTCCCTTTTCCATTAGTGACAATAATTCAAATTTAAATATGACCTTGAGCAATTTCACAAATATTCCATAAGTTTCTTATAAGAAAATGTAAGTTTTTGTAAATAAAATATTCCGTAAATATCAAAAATCATTTTACATATGTATCGGCAGTTCAACACGCGTTAACCGTACCACGTGAAGGCGAATACTGATTTTGCTGAATTTCAAAAGCAGTTAGGATAATGGAGTAGAGCGCGCTAGTATTGCATTAGATGCAAACATAATATAATATATGTTTCTGTTCATAACAAAATATATTTTTAAAGATACTAATCTTCACAGCGTTTTGTAATCACAGATTAAATAATGTCATTGAAAGTTTTATTCGTTTCATTAAAATACTCATATATATATATATATATATATATATATATATATATATATATATATATATATATACGACCGGTCGGTAGCTGAGTGGACAAACGCGTGGGCGTCGTGCGTTAATTTCCTCTGCTGGCTAAGTCCTCCATCATTGCACAAGCAACATCTTCCGCTTCTTACGATGACAGTAGGAGTTTTTAAATATTGTCAGGTTATTCGTAACCCAGGAATTTTTGTCTTACTTTAAAAAAAAAGTCAGTTACTTACTTCTGTTATAAAAAATATAAACATGTCACATTACTGTAAATAAGATACATTTTAATAAAGGAAACACAAAAGCAGTTAAATAAAATACGCATTTACAAAACTAAATACTATAAATGCACGAAAAATCGAAACGGTTTTTATTTTTCAATTCGAGTAGTAAAATACATGATATACATATCGTCGCCGGAAAGACAAAAGAGCTGAAGCGCCATTTTAGGAAGTTTACACTGGAGCAATTTAAAGTTATTTTCCATGAACAATAAAATTCATAAGTCTTCAGTACCTGGTTGGATGTTGGTAAAAAAAAGTTAACTCAATGCTCTAACTAAGTTCCCTGAAGCTACAAAAAGCTTTTAAAAAAGTCCCAAACTTGTGTGGCTTGAGTCAAGCCTTCTCTCAAATAGTAAATATATTTTACGAAAATAAAACTGTATGTTCAACTCATTTTTCACCAAAGTGTCGCTGAGCCTTTTTGTCTTTCCAGCGACGATATATCGTTTCATAAATAATATAATATGAAGGAGTTAATACAGCAACATAAAGAATCAACTTTATGACCGTGTGCTTTTATGCTGACATTTATTATTGAAATAACATCAATAATTTTCAACAAAAACATGAAACCAAAAAAATATATGAAAATTTTAAAAAATTGGTCGTAGTAAGCTCTGCATAACCGGAGTTATGACAAGTTACCATTTTTTCCATTGACTTATTGATTGTTTGTATTTCAGGATGGAAGGCTGTACGTGCCTAGCCTCGGTCTCGACGAAATGTTCTTTGGTCCGACGGATTACTGCTTGGACGCCTTCCTCGACGAGCCCGGCTTGCCCCCCGGAGTCACCACAAATTGGACCACAAAATACCTGGTTTACATCTGTACGGGGGATTTGCGAACAGGGCCCGATAGTGAAGTCTTTGTCAGTTTATCTATAGGCAAGTACCGAGTATGTTTTTTTAACAATTGCACGAAAGGAAATTGAACATCCAATGGCGATTTAGTTTCACAAGATCGTATAGTTTTATCAGACTATCGTCACCATATCTTCGCTGGAAAGGCAAAAGGGATAAGGCAACACTTCGGTCGAAAATGAGTTAAATAACGCAGTTTTTATCAGTTTTTTTCTGCATCGAAAGCTTTGACTTTCGTTTGGTTCTGAAGACTTCTTTGTGATCCTTCAGCCATCTAAAATATACCTACCATTTGGGAGAAGGCTTGACCCAAGCGACACAAGTTTGAGACTTTTAAAGCTTTTTGTCGCTTGAGATGACTCAATAAGAGCGTTGAGTTACCTGAGAAAACTTTTTTTTTCAAAATCCAACCAGGTACTGAAGACTTATCAATTTTATTGTAAAACAAAAAAAGACTTTAAAGTGCTCTGGTGTAAACTTCACAAAATGGCGCTTCAGCCCTTTTGCTTTTCCGCCGATGATTTAATATAAATCTGATGTAGGATACGGTGGAAGATACCGACAGGCAATCCTAAAACTGATCCGGATCAAAGTCACGGGTTCGAAACCCGGTTTGCAAAAAAACAATTCAATTCAATTTCTGCAGGTTATTTTAAAAAATAAAATATAATTGGCTTATTTGATTGGCAGATGCGTTAAGTATCGTCCTGGTGAAAGACCACCGTTCGGAATCGAAACTTTGCGACATTGTTTTAAATGGCTTTAGTCGTGTTACGTGTTTAGATTTGAATAGCCAAGTACTTGCCGAGTGTCTTCGCCTCCCCACTCCCTTGCACATTATATTCTCCAATTATGTATGCCACATTCCTACTGGCCCCGAGCAGCTGAAACTCTTGTGCGGTATTCACATAAAAAAGGCAATAAAAAAAAAACAAAATATGTTAATAATTTTTTGCGCTGTTATAATGATAATGAAGATTAACATTTCAGGTCTTGCAATATCCATCCCCTTCCTTCTGGCAACCTTCCTGGTGTATGCCTTCATTCCAGAGCTGAGGAACCTTCACGGAAAAACCATCATGAACTATATCGCTGGCCTCATACTGGCTTTTACTTCACTGATTATTATTCAAAATATGATCATGTACAATCAAGACAAAACTGTTTGTGTTTTTACAGGTGAGTGGTAACTGTCTTTAATTATACTTACTTACTTACTTATCTAACTAACTAACCATCACTTGGTTTCCTCGGAGGCATAGGCAGAGAAGATGGACCGCCACACAACTCTGTCTTGACATGCGCTTCTTGCTTCGTTCACATGCATCCTGACCCAAGGATTTATATATTTATAAACTAACGGAACATTGTCCAATTACTAAAATACATAACAAGAAATGGGAAAAAGAAGCAATAGAGAAAGAACAGCATAAACATAATATTTTAATGAAGCAATGACAAAAATATACATTTGAAAGAACATTCAACCCAAAGTCTAAAAAAGTTTTTAGTAGAGTTGTAAAGAATGACAAAAATCATTTAGACTAGTACCAAAAATTTCAAGACCATGGCTTGAGTTAACAAGTCTTGACATTCTGGACAGTGGAGAATTATACCCATAATCAGTAGAGTGATGATTGAGGAACAGCAATTCATTGTTTCCAAGTCTACGGCAAGGAATTTTGAACTGGATGAGTTGCAACAAAGAAGGTGAGTCAATAATACAATACGATTTAATCCAGTTAATCTTACAATGTTTTCTTCTTCCTGAACTTCTTCTACAATTCACTTTTGCGTCATACATGTCTGGTACTTTTTCTCGTGCATCCGCTCTACATTTCCAAACTATCTAATCATACCTTTCGTTTGTATCGGCCTTGCGTAATTTCCAAATCTCCACATTTTAATACGGTCATACATGGGTTTACCACGCAAACGCTTCTAGCATCTCATTTCTACAGCATTCACTCTACATTCATTCTGAACACGAGAGACCATAGATCTTACTAATAAGCACCGCATCATCAGCATACAACGGACAACATACTTTCAGACTGTTCTTGTTCGCCCCCTACCTCCAAGCCTTCCTCTTTCAATTTTTACATCCAATTATCCGTGTACAGATTAAATAACCACGGCGACTTTACACAAACTTAATTTGCACCATTTGTGATATTTTACCACCCCGTACAACCAGCGCTTACCCTAACACATTCAACTGTAAGAATGAATAACATTAACCTGGTTCTCTCAAAAAAAACATTTAAATAGAAGATAATATTTAAATCATGACCAAACAGTAAAAATCTGTAAGACTTTTAAAAATGTTTTTTAAAGAATTATTATTTTATTATTATTATTATATATATAAAAACCTTAGATGAATTAAATAATGTAGATACGTTACTGAGACAACGCGCGTGGATGCACTAAGCCGAGTCCGCGAGACATACCTGAGATTTACTACGTTTAGTTTAACTCAAAAATTCGTTGGACATACAAACTGTCACCAGCTGCCACAAACGCGTCGCTGTAGGCTCCTTTCTGAGAGAAAATGCCTTGAGAGGTGTATAAATCATCCGAGAGTAAAAAACATATCTCATGGAGTTTCTTTCCATTCATAATTACCCACAAATCACTATATATATATATGCTATAATATTATATATATATGCATATTATTATAGCACTTTACAATATAATATATTATTTCTGTTTCGTATTATCTATAATTATGTTTGAATAAATAAATAAAAAATACCTGGCAGGTCTCTTCAGATAAAAAATAATAAAAAATATAACCTTCTTTTTTTTTATACAAAGACAAACATTTCCGGGTAACTAATAACTTGACAATATTTGAAAAACTCCTACTGCCATCATAATAAGTAGAAAATGTTACTTCTGAAATGATGGAGACTTAGCTACCAGGGGAATTGAGAATATGACGCGTTTGTCCACTCAGCTACAAACCGTTTATCTCGAAACTACATTCTTGAGATGTTATCGTCTAAAAGTAAAGTGTCGGGGTCGACAATCGGGTGTCACGGATTCGATCCTCTGCTAGCTAAGTCTTCTATTATTGCACAATCAACATTTTACCTTTTTAATGATGAAAGTAGTTGGAATTCAAATACAATTCAGGTTATTCGTAACCTGGGAATTTTTATCTTTATTTTGGAAGGAAATTTTTATTTTTTTTAACTTTAAATTATGAAATGTATGTTTCACTTTCATTCACAGATTTAAAAAAAATATTTTTTAAATTTTAAATTTTCTTCTTACAGCATTTTCTACCTATTTCTTCTTCATGGTGAGCTTTTTCTGGTTGAACATCATGTGCATCGATGTCTGGTGGACTTTTAGGTAGGTTTCTCACTTTGTAGTTTGAATATAAAAATTCTGTAAAATTTGCAACATCTTGAAAACAACGAGAAGCGAGACGATTCATTTTTAAAATCCTGAAAAGAAATAAGCATACTTATACATAACTAAATAAAATTATCATAATTGAGAAATTCCTTACAAATTCTAACTCAGTTTCGTAGAAAATTTATATATTTCAAGGGCCGAGATGTGTTCTACTAATTGTATTTTATTAAAAAACCTACAATCATTTTAATATCACTGGAGACGATTAAAAAATTATGTTTTTTTGTGTTATTAAAATTTTGTAAAAATACGTTGCCCAAAGGCCTGTCCGTAATTATTATTGGGAGAGCAAAGCTTCCAGTGTCTTTTTCTGTAACATAATTGTTGGATTTCAAAGAGATCATTTGTTAGGTTCTTACCTACATGTTTTTCACCCAGTTCCTACATAGCCAACCATTTCACCATATTCGATTTCACTGTATTCAACAATAGAGTTATGGAAAAAACGTGTTTCGTGATGGTTCGTTGGTGTTTCGCTTGGTCGTCAATTTGTTGTTGTTCTTCATGTAATGTAATATGAAGTGTAGTGTTTTGTTGTGACTCGTGTTCGTTAATAATATAACTGTGTAAGAAGAATCAAGAACTTCCACTTCAACTACATCGGTGAGTGAATGGTTTCCCATTTTCCTTTCATTCCAAATAAACTTTCCACATGCATAATTAGACACTTCCATCGAGTAGTATAGTTTATCGTTTTACAGTACACTATTTTCCAGATTCAACTGAAGCTGAAAACACGTTCGGTGTTTTATCGCAGCTTAGGATCCAATAATAATATGAATAACACTATGGCATAAACACCAAGCCAATAGTTAGTCCAATTTGAAGTGTAAATAACTCCATTTTAAACCAGATGACCTCACAATTGATATCAATCTTTCCGCAATGCTTCCCAGTTTGACTTCTATCGGAGTCTAATGACGTCAAAGATGTTTTAGTTTTTCCTGAGAAAGAATTAACCTATGATTATTGCAATAATACAACCTTCAAATTGTTTGACGTAAATACAGCATAAATATGTTTGAATAATATTGTTCATGCATCGACTTTTTATAGTTTTTTCGATAAGATCACATTTTTTAGTTATGCAGATTGTAGTGCGCATACAACAGTCAATTCGGGAGATAAACATAATTAATATATATTTTTTTAAATATATTCTAACATGGCGTCAAAACAGCAAACGCCACGTTAGCCTTTTTTCTTTGTGAAACGCCAATATTTTGATTATAAAAACCAAGACATTCAGTCTCGTGTATTTTATAAGCTCACAATTATAAATTATTTTTTACTGAAGATTTATAAAAAGCATACGGAATTTCAAAAACACACACCGACTTTCTTTGATATAATTATGATGGTCTCTGTGGTCGAGTGGTAAGACGCTCGACTACGAATCCAGAGGTCGCGGGTTCAAATCCCGGCGTGTGCAAAAAAATATTATTTAATTAATATGTGTCATAAAACATTTGATTCATATAAAATAATATACGGTAAATTTGCTGCACGTTCCAGAGTAGTAGATACTCTAAATATAGCCCTGGTGAAAGACCACCATTCAGAATTAAAACATTGATTGAAATGGCTTTAGCCGTGTTTAGTGACCATATTTGAATAGCCGGGTACTTCCCAACCTTCCTCTTCCCCACCTCTTTCCTCTCTTCACTACCTTCAGCCTCACAAAACACCTCAATTGGGGATGCCATAGTCTCACTGGCTCTAGACGGTTGGGAGCAGTTGAGACTCTTGTGCGGTATTCACTATAAAAAAAACTAACAAAAATAAATACATTTCAACAAACAATTAGAAATAAAAGATGTAAAATTTATTAGAAAACTTGTGCACTTGTGTTTAAAATGTTTGCGTATGACAACTGTTTCGCTTTCCAAATGCATTGTTAAACTATGGTGTAGCCACTCTCACCCCAAGTGTTATGGCATATTTTCCACGGTATTTGAAAATACTGCCAGTAATGCCTTGGTGAAAATCATTCAGTATGGGAACGTTGCTTGAAATGGCTTTAACGATGTTTAGTAACTAAATGTGAATAAACAGGTAATACCCACACCAACCTTTCTTCTCCTTCTCCTTCTCCTTCTCCTTCTCCTTCTCCTTCTCCTTCTCCTTCTCCCTTCTCCTTCCTTCTCCTTCTCCTTCTCCTTCTTCTCCTTCTCCCTTCTCTTCTCCCTTCTCCTTCTCCCATCAAAAAAAGGTTAAGACCCCATAGGCTCAAAGCAGTGGGCCTTACGTAATTAATATATATATATATATATATATGAGTCACTAAAATATTATCATTTTATTTGTCGCACCGTGTTTTTACTATCTTAGTTTTGTGGCAATGATTACTAAAACCACATACTTACATTTTATCCTGTTATTACAACACTGTATAAATACGAACTTTAATACAGTGTTTTACGTATGATTTCGCTTTTCTATTATTAAACTTTTTAATATGATTATAATAATAATTCCAGTGCGGTGTAAAAAAAATTACATTGATTTTATAATAGTAAATACAGTCGAACTTGGTTATAACGAGCGCGAAGGGACCAACCAAATTTTCTCGTTATAAACGTAGGTAGGTAAAAAAAATACCTACCTACTAATTCCGATATTTACACCAGGGTATGAAAGCTTGCATATTAAAAACCAACACATGTTTTATTACTAAAATCATGCTTGACTAACTACGAAATGATTTAATTTATGATGACACTAATAATAATAATAAACTGTACGCACAATACTGAATAGTAGCGTTGTGACCACTATGAAAGAACTACTCCAAAGAACTACTTCTTTTGACAGCAGTTCCTACTTCATTCATTGTTCACTGAACAAATACTTCAATTGAAGTTGGTAGTTCATTTTAGCTTTCATTCATTTCATTAACAACCGGTTCCAGTTATCTTCACTTCCAAATCCCTACCGATTAGTGGGTGATTTTTTTGGCGAGGAACCGGTTTCAAAAAGAAATGAAAAAATAACCGGATAAATTCAAATATCTTTTTTGCGAATTCGACTTCAATTGTTCACGCCGAAGGGTTCATTTTAAAGAACTAGCAATCCGTGAAGCATTCACCAAACATTGAAGTTTTTCCCAACGCTACTGGATGGTAATGTTTTTTAGAGCGACAACTATCAGGGATTATAAACCCTCCTTAACGTGATTTACGGAAATTCCGCTGCCTTGCCGGACGGGCGGTTTTCTTTGTCTTGCTTATGAAATTATTTGACTGATTCGAGAATCGGGTTTTTTTTCTCATACCCGGGCGCATTGAGTTGACAATATTATTTGGACGTTATATCAGTGAAACGACCTCGTTATAACCCCACACGAGTGTATGAAAATAAGCTCGAACTAACATATCATTAAGTGATTAAAGCCGTGACCTCGCTATTACCGTGGATCGTTATAACCAAGTTCGACTGTATATTATTTTACGCATCAAATTAACCGCTTTGTGTACCTTTTTTAAGTAAACAAAACTAAATCGACAGATACCTTCATCTAGTTAACCTTCTTCTTATAATATGTCCTAAATTGCGGTGCCAATGGGCTTCTTATTGGATTTGACCGGTACATAGCCAGGTTGTCCAAAGCGTCGGATTCCCACCCAGTTATCCCGAGTCCAATCCTCTGTGCACAAGCAAATTTTCCACTTAAAATGATAAAAGAAGGGAGAAATCATATATTTTCGGGTTATTCGTAACATTTTCGTTTTTCATTCCAAGATCTTCGATTACATTTTATATATTAAAGCAGCTATTTATTTGCGTAGATACTTTTTTACTACTTTTCTTCCATAATGCCTATAATATGAAAGTTAAACTATAACTACAAATAATTTCCTGTATATGAAAACAAAATCCCCAAAAATAAGGATTTCACATGTTTTTCCGGAAAATTTAAAATCAAACACACGAAAATACGATAAACAATGTTATCGGTAATTTATTACGAAAAGTGTGTGTTAGTAGGTACAGATTACACAGTCCATGAATAATAAAACGAAGTTATAATATAAAAATAGATGGTATTGTCAAACGAATCAACTTATATTCACCTTTTCAACAGGAATGTCCGCGCCCCCCGTCTTGGGCGTCGGGCCTCCGAGAGGCGGCGTTATATCCTCTATTGCCTGTACGGCTGGGGGGTCCCCATACCTCTTACTGCTCTGTTGGTCTTCATGCAATTTAAAAAAGACTTGCCAAGATCCTACATCAGGCCGGAGTTTGGAGTAATAAAATGCTGGTTTATTGGTAAGTCTGTAAACTCCCTCTTTCGGTCTTCACCAGACACCATTTTTTTTCTCTTACAACTTGGATCTATGATAAGTCTTTCTCTTTTGATATCTATCAGCCACTCTCTTCTTCTATTGCACCTTGTAGCTTTTCCTGCCCAGAATATGTTCCGGCTGATAGTATGACATGTTCGTGCCCTAATGACACACTACTCCTGACTTGAATATGAAGGCGATGCGGAGTTCCACAAGGCACGATTTTTTACCGTTTTAAAATAAAATCTTTATAATGTTTGTGTGTAAGTTTTTTTAAAGTACAGCACCGGACAATAGCGTGAAAAATATTTTAACGATTGATTTTTTCGAGTGAGAATATATTTAAAATTATCTCATCAAAAAGATGAACACGATTATTTATCAGAGATAAATAATTCATTTAATTATGATGACGTGATTTTACGTGAGTTTTTTTTTACTCATCAAAAACTCTGGCGCGTAATTCGTATAATTTTCTACAGAAACACCATAATATAATATAATATTTCGTCTTAAAAGAAAAGGTATTCCACAAAATACCGTTGATTTATGAGGAGCTCAAAATTATCACAGAAGTTTGAAGTTTTTGTCAGACTATTTACGATATACTCGTATTCGAATTTGATCCGGCATTTCTACAAATTACTTCGAATGTGACGGAAATTAAAATACCTGAACATTAATTAAACCATTCCATTACATCTTCAGTCTTTATACAGCACTAAAATAATAATGCTTTTTTTTAGATTGGAAATCTAATCTTTTATATTTCTACGTGCCGGTATTAATCCTGGTCGTGTTTAACCTGACCCTGTTCAGCATTACCAGCTACAAGATCTTGATGATAAAGCGTGAAACCGCAGTCCTGAACACCGCAGGAAACACAAGGAATGACCAGTACAACAGCGAAAAGCAAAGGTAACCAAATAAACAAGTACATTATTAAATAATTTAATAATATCAATAATCAACACAAATATGTAATAGAAAAAGTCAGAAAATAAAAAGACAACGGTCATAACCGAGACAAGAACTCGGATCCTGTACTTGTCTCGGTTGTGATCATTGTCTTTTTTTTGTTCTGGCTTTTTCTGTTTCATATTTCTGTTCTTGATATTATTTAAATATTTTTTTTAAATAAGGATTAATGCTTTAAAGTTTATTCTAATTTAAATGAGTACATTACTATTTCTAACTTAAAATGTATTGAAAGATTAGCCTCTTGCATAAATTTTTATATGGCCTAGAAAAATCCAAGTGAATATTTTTTTTACTGAGAAACAACTGTGATAATATTTTTTTTCAACTTTTTTTTAAATCCCTAGAAGCATGATCCGATTTCATAGAAAATGTATAATATCAATTTATATGAAACCTTTCGACTCCAATAAAATTGAAAATGTTTAATCACTTGAAGTGGGATAAAATTTACCTTACTTCGAGCATACAGACACGCTCACAACAGCATGCTTCTTTCAGTTAACTTGGCGTAGTTTTTTAGATTAAATTTTACACTGTTAAAATAACCTGATTTGTTTACTTACGTATTTCTATAAAACGATATAGCTATTGATGGATCACATTTAAACTGACGATTTTAGCACGTGCACTTTAACTGCAAACTATTTTTTAATTATTTTATTAATTTCTACTAGGATTCACCTTATAATAATCAAATCCATGTTTAAAAAACAAAACTATATTTTTTTCATCGTTCGTTCACTGACAGCTGGGAAAGCAAAATACAAAAGCGTGCTACTGTAAATATGTATATATATATATAAATAAATATATATATATATATATATATATATATATATATATATATATATATATATATATATATATATATTTATATATATATTTATATATATATATATATAAATACAATATTTACGAATTAAGAAAAAAAATTTAAATATTTAATTTATCTGATTGTGTTTCAGGTTCTTCGTGTATCTCAAGCTATTCATCTTTATGGGGATGAACTGGATAGCAGAAGTGATGAGCTTCATCTTTGGGGGCTCCGCCTACATCTGGATCACTACTGACCTCTTGAATACCATGCTGGGCGTGTTTATTTTCTTTACCTTCGTCTGGAAGAAACAGGTCAAAAACCTCATCATCAAAAGGTAAAAATTGCATCTTAATTAACTGTTTCAGTCAAGATATTTTTTATGTATATTATTTTGTATGTTTCTGGGTTTTTTTTTCTATTTTTGATTATTAATTTTCTTTAAATATTTAAAAATAAATAAACATTAATATTTTAAAGTTAATTCTAATGTTAATGTTTATTCTTGACTTGCTAAGTCAAAAGATCTTCCGTATTTAAAAAAATGGATATTTATCCAAAACACCGTCTAGATATTCAATATGTGTTTGGGTAGAACTTTAAATATCATCAAAAGATGGCAGCCTAAAATCGGAAGAAAATTCAAATATTAATAATTTCCAATATAAGTATGAGATCGTTTTAAAAATACCACATTCTCATGAGTTGGTAGAGGTTCCGAGTTTTATTCTCGGTCATGACGATTGTTCTTTTTAGTTTCTGGCTTTTTTCTGTATCGTATTTGTGTTTTAGATTATTCATTTTATTTAAATATTTTATAAAAAATAATAGTTTTCAATAATTAAGGTCAAGCCGGCGTTTGCTTTTGCATCCTGTTTACACACACGCTAGTAAGGTTGAACGATTGCCATAGAAAAAAAACTCACCGCACGCAGTAGCAGACGACCAAAGGTCCACGACACTCTGCCCGCGATGAGAACAATGAAAATATAGATCTTTCCCCGTGGGTCACGTCAAAATATCAGTGAATGCATTTGCCTTATGTCACAGATTCGTCGTGTACTTGGTGTCTTTCCAGGTACAAAACTCTGCGTTACGGCCCCTCAGAATCCAATGACACTGACAGATCGAGGCACCGTTCCACCACGAGCTCAACTGGTAATGGACCATCTGAATATTCTAAGCGGAATCCCCATGGAGACGAGACCACCACCTCCTTCATGTCTCAATAAGAATTGAAGACAACAACAAATTCTCCGGACACGTGGAGAAGATTCAAATACAAATAAAGCGATGTTACCAATCCATGGACTAAATGATATCATTCGCTCAGTCAAATCCAGATCTCTAATAATTGCTCTCATTTACTGTTAGGAGAGCTTAAGGTCTTAAACCAGCATTGTTTCTAAAAATAAAATCTTATACATTATTCACAAGTCCGGCCTTGAGCCAAACAGCGCCTGGCGCGGTAATCTTTACGCTGCTTTAAATACGTTTCAGATTCGTGTGCTCATTGCTGGAAGAATTCGACAGCACTATTAATTCATATAGCGTTGTTTTATTATTTCATTAAATTAAATCCGCGCCAATTTCTCTCTCATCATCGAAACTACAACCCTTGGAGTCTTGGCCACTTCCAAGAAACGCTTTCAATTCTGTCGGCTTCCTCCTGATTCCTCCATTTCATTATGTCTAAGACTGTGGTATTTTTTCCCATACCATCCACCCACTTAATTTAAGGCCACCTAACACTAATCGTTTATCGAACTTAATTATTAAAATAGTTTTTTTACACTCGCTTCATTCCATGACAAACTTGTCAATTTAAGCATTATGATGGTATTCTCACAAAACTACCAAAGATTTATTTTAAGTTAAGGGTTTAGATTATTATGCCATTTATAACATTGCGACCTCAGAGCAATACTATACCAGGAGAGATAGCTTTGTGAAACAGTGTAGTCAGAATTGATGATTTTTTCCTGACTCGGGCGTGGCTAAGGTTTTCATAGAAACACCTTTTTACATCCATTCATAGCACGTGTTGACATAATATAGCGTTTATTTGTATAACCACTTTTTCACAGTTATGTTTCAATAAAAATATAGAATATAACCTGAAAAACCGTTGAGTTATGTCGCATAACAAAACATAGTGGGCGGAGTCACCGGAGATGTAGGAGACGGAGAACATGTTTAAATACCTAAAAGTGGTGCGATATTATGTGACAACTTGTCTTGTCTCTTTCTCTCTCACGGTTTACGACGTAAAAACCCGGAGAAAGAGATTTATCGTAAATTTGTATAGGTTGGGTAAAAATATTTAGCTCTCTTTCCATATATATTCTTACTCCAAGATTGCAACTTATTCAAAAAATAGGATAGTCAAAGGAAAAAGATGATAATTAACATATCATATTATTTTGTGACTCTTTCTAAAAAGGAAAAAAAACAAACCAACTCGTTGTTTAAAGTTCGTGATAAGATGGTATCACATATCATAACGATGCGTTAAATAAAAAAATTGCATTCAATTAAGCGTGAAATTTTGGTTACGTTTAGTAAATCTGAAATTACTTTTTATTATAATTTTGCATTTAATGGTTTAATGTATAGGGTTAAAATGCTGTGTAATATATTTTTATTTATCGTATGGTTATTTTATTTTAAACCTTTTTTAAATATACCAAAGTAATAAGTTAAAGCTCTCAAATAATTTCCACTGTAAAACATACAGTTGTTCAGAAAATATTTTCATAATTAATTTCCATGTAAATATTTATAACAAAAAAAATAAGGAAAACATTTTTAATTAAAAAAAAATAAATAGAGTAAATTCAAAAATAAAAACGTTAAATCAAACAATTAACTATACTTTTTTTATTTTGTGAGTACATACGTACGAGTGTGAACTTTTCAAATTTGAAACAGATGTTAACTAACATTATCAAAGTAAAAATTTAAAAAAGAAACAAATACTTACCTTACCTAATAAAGAACCTACCTATAATGCATTTCAGCAGACATTATTCTATATTTGAAATGAGTTAATTTTTTTTTTTTTTGATTCTTTCGTAATTCTCTTCTAACTAGCTGGGGCTTATTCAAATACCCTTCATAATGTCCATCTGACTAGTACTGCGGCTCATTAGGCCTTGTTACTATAACCATCTGATGGTTTTATTTAATTGACTGAGTTTAATTTTACATTCGTGTTTTCTTAGGGAAAAAACCCTAACTGGATAAAAAACTTAAAAACAACAAAAATACATTGGCAAGTCAAGTTACAAGATTATTATTTTTCTTTTCCTGATTATTTATTTTAAGTTATCATCCAGGTTGTATTTCTTATATTTTATATTATTGCTTAGACCAAGTTCTTGGTTGATGTTTTAAAGTTTTATTGCTGTTATTTATGTTTCATTTTATTTGTATCAACCTCGAAGTATATATGGAGGGAGCGCCAATTATTTTTACCCAACCTATTCAAACTTGCGATAAATCACTTTCTCCGGGTTTTCACGTCGTACACCATGAGAGAAAAAGAGACAACAAATATAATACACCGCTTCTATGTACTGTAACGATGATCTTGGGCTCCTGGGTCACCGCGGGAATCCACCCACATTTTTTTATTATGCCACTAAACTTCACACAACTAAACGGTTTTTTAGGTTATATGCTATATTTTTGTTGATAAACACACTGTGAAAAAGTGGTTATACGAAAAAACAAAAGCATTATGTCGATATGTGCTATGAATGGATGTATAAATAGAATAAATTAGCCACGCCCAGGTCTGCCGAGTTCGGCAAAAATCATCAAAAACTGACTACACTGCCTTGGATAGGTACCACTCCATGTACTCGAAGGTATCAACCTAAACTGTGAGCTTATAATAATATTGTCAATGTTAAAACCACCCGTTGGACAAACTAATAAGTAGTAGTTTAACGGGATTTTTGCCATTTTGCCTTTTTGTGTAAAATGTATAATAAAATGAAATAATAAGTGTTTTGCAAATATTGTAAAATAAATTACGATAATACTAGGGGAGAGCGGGTAGTAAAATATATTTGTGGAGTTTTAACTTGATGACATTTAAAGAGATGTGGTCTTATTAGCTAGTTAGCTATTAGTTTATTGCACATGTTTAGAGGTCGCGGGTTCAAACCTGGCGTGGGCAAATACATTTTATTTAACCAGTATTTGTCATAACACATTTAATTAACGTAAAATAATACATGCTTTATTTGCGACACGTTTCAGAGTGATAGATACTCTGTATCGTCCTGGTGAAAGACCACCATTTAGAATTGAAACGTTGCCTGAAATGGCTTGGGCGTGTTTAGTGACCAGATCTGATAAGTTAGGTACTTCCCAACCTTCCTCTATCCTATCTCCTTCCCCTCTCCACTACCTTCAACCTCACAACATACCCCAATTGGGGATGCCATAGTCTTACTGGTTCTAGACGGTTGGGAGCAGTTGAGCACTATAAAAAATAAATAAAAATGTACAACAAATGTTACACGTGTATTTTTTTTTCAAAAGCTGTTTTCCATTTTATAAAAGCTTATGGACGTGGTATTAAGTCATTGTTTTTACCTCTTTCTTGTGCTTTGTGTACTTTACAAGGTCAATAAAAATTGTGAAGAGTAATAAAAATTGAGATGTTTTTTCACAAATTTTCGTACGCAAAACAAACCTTTTAAGCCTTTGAACATTTTGAGTTCATTGTTTGAGTCTCCATTGAAATATTCGAGTCTACATGGGTATTTGTATGTTTTCACAATACTGGAAGCTAATTAATTCTAACGACATTGTCACAATGTTGGGAAGCCTGCCAAAAGTTTAATTCAATGGGGGCTTTACAAATCTCGAATGATGTAACTACCCTTTCCTGTGAAGGGCGATTGAATGTGAATATTGAAATTTTTGGTTTACACCCTCGCACCAACTTGAAATATTTTGTCTGATACGTCAATTGAATAGACGTGAATTCCCCGCATGTTTTTTTGCTACGAATTTAAAATCTCGTCGTAGGTTCACACAAGCAGACCCTCTGTTAACGTGGCTACCGCAAAGGGAAAAGAAAGTGGGGGTGGAAGGAGATGAGAAAGACGAAGCTTGAAAAGACCTGGTTACTAACTTAAGAACTAGAGACTAACTAACTTACCATCGCGCCGTTTCTCCGCAGGCGTAGGCAGAGAGGACAGATCGCCATACAACACTGTCTTGGCACACACTCCTTGCTTCATTCACATTCATACATCGTCTCATACATACTTTTCTGTTATTCTGACTCTTCACATGGCCCGCTTCAAGTATTTGATTCGCTTGATCGTGCCATGTCTTTCTCGGGTGTTCCCGACTCCTTCTTCCATTCACTTTCGCGTCATATAATCTTTTCACACTCCTTTCTTCGTTTATTCGCTCTACATGCCCAAACCATCTAAACGTCCCTTTCTTGATTATATTAATTACGCTTACATCAGCCTTGCATTCTTTCCAGATATCCACATTCTTCACATGGTCATACATGATTTTAGCGCACATACAGGTACGCCTCAGGGATCTCATTTCCACAGCATTCAGTCCACTTTCATCCTTCCTCTGCCAGTTCCATGCATTGAACAAAATAAGTTATACGTATTAGGGTTTCATTTGCGTATTACCTATTGTCATATAAATTCAATATTTTGATGAAAGTTATGAAAAATTGTTGCATTTAAAAATCGGTTAAAATAGATCATCGCAAAATGATTTGTGTACTCTTTTTGAGATATCAGAAGGTAAAAAACATTTTATCGGAAATCAATAAAAAAATTACAGAGCGTTAAATAGTATGTACTTAAGAAAAATAATTTTAAGCAAGTCTAAAACCACCGGAAGTTTGAATGATTGATACATAAATAGGTGTATTAAATTACAATACATATTACTTTATGTGACTGAAAGGGTATGTTCCAGTAAGTTTAACCAGCTGAAACTTCCTGACTTCTCCACACTGGTGAAAATGAACAATTGAACATAACTTTTGGATATGTGGAGGGAGCTTAGCGAAAAACGAATAAGTATAATTTACAGCTTCTGATGACTGAAAGATTACCCGGGTACCCTCATGTGTTTTATACGATTTTTTTAACCTTGTCCGTATTTATTAATCATTTTATCTTATTTTAAATAATAAATATGATGTACTGCTGTGTTTAAAGTACATCACCTATTACTATACTATTTTTAATCACCTATTTAATTAAAAACCCCAAAAAAATGGTACTGGTTGAAATTCCTATCCGCTTTCCAAGTATTAATAATAATAATAATAACAATAAATGGATAATTTTTATAGCGCCGTTTTTGTGGGAAAATCACCTCAAGGGCGCTTTACAAATTAATTTATCTAACCTATAATTTATCACTTAAGCTTATAACTAATAACTTACAGTTAAGATTTATTACTAATAGCTTACACCTAATATTTTCAACCAGTGACTTACAATAAGGACTTATAGCTTGTAACTAACAGTGAAATAGATGCTAACATTAAAAACATTAATATTTACACATACAATAAAAGTAAAAAATAAAACTTATAACCAACTTATTACCAAATTATTTACAACGTGGATATTCACAGACATAGTACAAGGAAATGCAAATAAATCAGACTACCAGAAAGAATAAATCCAATAAACAAAAACAGTTTTCTCCACAAAGAGATGAATTTTTTACAATGCGCTGCCGGAAACCATGAAAACTATACTAAGTAACAAATCAAAAATAGCCTGCAAGAACCATATAAAATACACGAGTATGTTATATCAAGTAGTATATAACATTAGTTGTGACATCGTCTCTAGAAATGGCGTGAAACCCTTAGGTGTTTATCTAAATGCAGATCTTTCACTCAGATCCCAGATAACCAAAAAAATAAGCGCAGGTCTCTTTAATCTGCGTCAAATTAAATCCAGATGTTGGTAAGCTCATTCGTTGCGTCACAACACGATCACACTGACAGACTTCAGTCAGTCTTGAACGCCGCAGTAAGGCCTACAACCGAGCTGAGTCGAAATATATTACGTCATATACTGTAAAAGAAACCTTCATATCAATTTTAAAAGGGTGTAATTTTCTTTAGTCACATAAGGGTTAAATACAAATATGTTAGGAACTCGTACGCTCATTTATTTAGTTGGTCACAACAATCACCGAAATATTATAGTAATATTTTAATTCTGTCATTCTATACAATCTATACACAAATTATACTCGAACTTGAAAAATTAAACACAGCTTACTTTTGATCACAAAGCAATGTACGCCACAGACTGAGCGGTCAACTCCGTGTCTCCAAACCCAGAGGTCAACGGTTCCAAACCCGGAAAGGGAATATTTTTGTTTGTAAATAAATAAAGGTGTTCGAGAATAGCCTTGGAGTAACAATATATGGAGAGAGAGCTAATTATTTTTACCTAACCTATACAAATTTGGGATAAATCACTTTCTCCGGGTTTTTACGTCGTACACCATGAGAAAGAAAGAGACAGCAAAATTTCCCAAATTATCACACCGCTTTATAGTATTATTAGGATGTTCTTCGTGTCCTGCGTCTCCGTTGACTCCGTCTACACGTTTTGATATGCGTCATAAATGGACATAAGTCAACGGTTTTTTAGGTTATAAGCTATATTTTTGTTTTTAACAATACTGTGAAAAAGTGGCTTTACGAATAAACAAAAACATTATGTCGACATGTGCTATGAATGGATGTATAAATACCCTAGCTCTAGTCCTAGCCACGCCCAGGTCTAGCCGAGTCCGGCAAAACACATCAAAACTGACTACAGCAGCGCTCTCTCTTGTATATCATTGCTCTGAGAGAATAACCTTAGAGGGTGAAAGCCATTTTGACAATATTTTTTTAAGTCAAGGGTCAGCTAAAAAAATACACACATTTTGACTTTCTAATACAAACGATTTTTTAGTAAATTTTATACGTGTAGTAAGAAAAATATTTAAGGTTTTTAGTGAATAAAATTATTTTACTGTAATATTTTAAATTCTATATGAAATGAATACTGGAGAACTTTAGGTAAAACGTTCAAAAATGCCTTCGCTGGTTTTCAAACTGCACCTTTTATTGACATTTTAGTATGTTTTTCATAGAATTTAAAAGATTACCGCTTAATTTTTTTATTCACTAGAAACCTTAGACATTTTCCTAACTGCCCGTGTGACATTTACAGATAAGTCATGTGCAGTATTGCTTGTATTAGAATGCTACTAAGTGACATTTAGCGCCATTTTTGGTAGCTGACCCTTAAGGCAGAAAATATTTCATTTGCGTATGCATATAACCACTGGAGAGATAAGCAGATTTACTGTCACAACATAAAATTGTTACTTTGATTTACTGTTCATTGGATAGGATATTCAAAGGTTTTCCTGCATATGCAGCAAAACCGTGCATTCCACATGAATCCCACCAAAACCACAGATAATAAAATTGTTATCTTGGGAGGAAATGTTTTAATTAATATTGTAATTTTGTTTTGTAATTTTCCTTAAAATTTGTGAAGGAACTCAACATGAACTTAATTTTAAAATACACACATATGTATGCGATTTTGTCATAATCCTGCGGTTATGATATCAGGGTTTTCATTTAATTTCAGAATTTTATAAAATAATTACAGTTTCCTCAAATTAAAATAAGTAGATTAAGTCAGTTAGGAAGTATTGGGTGTTTGTAATAAATGATGTGTGTTATTATGCGTACACATGAATTGAACAAAACAACATTACCAGTGGCGTAGCAACCAAACGCAACCGGGTTGCTTGGGCTGCAAAATGGGCAACGTAACATTTTTATTGACAATGTTACAGCAGGTGAAAACTCTCTTTGTTGCTAAACTGGGTTTTAAATTTTTATTTTTATAGGGAATACCGCATCAGAGTCCCAACTGCTCTCGACTGTCTGGAGCCAGTAGGCATGGCATCCCCAATCGGGTATGTTGTGAGGCTGAAGGAAGTGGGGAGGGGAATGAGATGGGGAAGAGGAAGGTTGGGAATACCTGGCTATTCAGATCTGGTAACCAAACGCGGCCAAAGCCATTTCAAGCATTTTTTTATTCTGAATGGTGGTCTTTCACCAGGGCGATACCCAGAGTATCTACCACTCTGGAACGTGCTGCAAACATACTATATATAATTTTATACAAACCAAATGTGTTATGACACATATTAATAAAAAAATGTGTTTGCGCACGCCGGGCTTGAACCCGCGACCTCTGGATTCGTAGTCGAGCGTCTTACCACTAGACCACGGAGGCCGTCTTGTCGAAGGGTGGAAGTAAAAACATAAAATCTCCGCATGTGTCAGTATATTCGTTTATTGATTTCAATGTTGATGTGCGCATTTGAGGCATGTAAATAAAATTGTAATACATATTCAATTGCATTTACAAAAAGTTTTGCCACTTACTGGGACGGCTCCGCTAGACAAGACACGTTGCAAGGATGGAAGGCACCTTACCACCATCAAGGCTTCTTTATAATAAGCCTGTAGGACAAAGGAGTGCTGAAGACTTAGACATAGTAGGCTAGACGGTTCCAACATCGAATCTTTAAGCATAAGGAGTAAAGGAAGACAGCAGGAGAGTGGCCAATGTCCCAGATGTCTTGGCATCTCTTAGTCTATGTTACCAGGTGTCTTGGTATGCTTTAAGCCCTGGTATCAGGTGTTTCTGTATCACATAAGCCTCCGTACCAGGTATCTCAGTATGCCTTAATCTCTGCTACCAGGTGTCTCAGTATGTCTTAAACCCTGGTATCAGCTGTTTCTGTATCCCGTAAACCTCGGTAACAGGTGTCTTGGTATGCCTTAATCCCTGCTACCAGGTGTCTCAGAATGCCTTAAGCTCTAGTATCAAGTGTTTCGGTATCCAATGAGCCTCAGTAACAGGTGTCTCGGTATGCCTTAATCCCTGCTACCAGGTGTCTCAGAATGCCTTAAGCCCTGGTATCAAGTGTTTCGGTATCCAATGAGTCTCGGTAACAGGTGTCTCGGTATGCCTTAATCCCTGCTACCAGGTGTCTCAGAATGCCTTAAGCTCTGGTATCAAGTGTTTCGGTATCCAATGAGCCTCGGTAACAGGTGTCTCGGTATGCCTTAATCCCTGCTACCAGGTGTCTCAGAATGCCTTAATCTCTGGTATCAAGTGTTTCGGTATCCAATGAGCCTCGGTAACAGGTGTCTCGGTATGCCTTAATCCCTGCTACCAGGTGTCTCAGAATGCCTTAAACTCTGGTAGCAAGTGTTTCGGTATCCCATAAGCCTTGGTACCAGGTGTTTCATATCCCTAGTACCAGGTGTCACGGAATGGATTAAGCCTTTGTACTTAGTATTTGTGTGCGTTCAGTTCTGGTTCCTTAATTGATATGTCTTAAGCCCAGGTACCAGGTGTTTGGCACATTCTCTTTTGTAATACGAATGATGGATCCTTAAAAAAATTGTTAGTTTGTTTAAAGTTGTAAGTAAAACTAAACAAGATTTTAAATTATATTCTGTATGTCGGAGACAAAGATTGATACATATTTTAAAACAAACACTACGGAATAGCATCAAGGGACATGGTTGATAATGTTTCCAAAAAATGTATAAAAAACGAAATACATAGATGATTATTTAACATAATGATATATATGATATTTAATGTTTCTTGAAAAAAGTGCTCCACAACACAGGTTAATTACTAGTGTTGAAGACATTATATGCATGGTACTTTATAAAAAAACATGCACCATATTAGATAATAAAAATAAATTCCCATACATAAAGTAGCAATTCCTCATTTTCAAAGTTTGGCAGAAACAGAATCTATAAACTTAGTTGTCAGAGAATAACCGTTTTTTGATAATAAATTACACAACACCAAAGTTAAAAAACAACCATCCTCAGACTATTAAAAACCAGAAACCAGGGTTCAAATGGTCTAATCCTAGGTTCAGCCATAATCTCGTTCCAGACAATACGTCTCTAAACAAACAATAAAAAACGCAAATAATCTCACACACTATGCGCATACAGTGAAACTTTCTTATAAAGTTTTGCCAAGGGGCTGAAAAACAAAAACTTCTTAATCATGAAAACGTCTTATGCGGGAACCTTATATGGGGTTTCACTGTATATATTTATATATTGACTTTAAAAGTAATTGTATGACTGTTAAAAAAAGTACCACATCTTATTGTATATACATTGGAGCGGAGAAAAGGTTAAACAGCCTTTCACCAACTCGGGCTTTCCTACAAATTGTAGTTTGAATCATGAAAAATATTATTTTTATAATTTTTTGTATGCATTTTCATAGAATTTATTACATCAGTGCATTAGTGATCGTGACAACATGCAAAACAATATTTTAGTAGTATGTTATGATACATTCATAATTATTCAAATAATTTAATTTCAACACTATTTAACTATGAAGCAGAAAATCTGTTCTTTATCTCAGCAAAAACTCTGAAAACGGTGAGTCACGAAATTTGCAAAACTCTTTCGGTCAGAAGTTTCCACATCAACAAAACTATTTTCAGCTCAAAAAATTATTTCCACCATGGACTATGAAGCTTTGAAATATCCCTTCAACTGTACAACAACAAAAAACAAGACAAGACGCCATAATATGGTATATTGTGTTGCAAAACCGAGTGGGTAATAAAGTTTTTAATAAAAATACAAATTTTCCATAGTCGTTTTTATGGACCGCACCAATTTGTTTTGAATTCCCTCATTCAGCAATCTAGAATCATATTATTATATCGTTATGAGAATGTATTCAACGATAGAATTCAGGGGTATATTTTTAAAACAATTTCTAATAATATTTTGACTAAATGATTTCAGTCGTTCGTATTATTATTACATTATTATCAATATTAATATTAAATAACAGTCAAGTTTTTAATTAGGCAAATAATTATTACATCAGTAATTAACTGTTCACTGTGCAGATAACTTGAGAGGACGTGTATTCCTGTGGTTCTGCAAACACTTGATGGTGCAGAACATGAACTCTTCGTACTGGAAGGGTTTGGGGTCCAGAGCCGAGCCGCAAGAGAAACAACGTCTCTCTGTTATAAGAGCAATCTGAAAAAAAAAAAAAAATTGAATTAATTTTACAAAAGAGTTTGTAATTTTAAACCTATACACAATTATAAAAATGACATCAATGAGTTAACCAAGATGCTGATAAAGGTGGATCGATCGACATGCCAAAAATCAATTATCAGTATTATAATAGCTGGCTTTAGTTGCCTTTTATTATCCACATTCTCGTAAAAATTCTAAAATCTATGCATGTCTTCATTCACCTGCTAGTTGATTTAACCTTTCGTATGCCGGATTCCCGCAAGGTACAACTTCCGCCGTACCTTGCCGACTGTAATTTCGTGATAACTCACTTGTATTTTACAAAATGATGTTTTTGTCAATTATGCTATCTTCTCAGATAATGTGTTAGTGTATTTTTTTTATATTGTATAAGTGGTTTTTCTGGAATAGTTTCTTATATTCGAAGAATTGGTTTTTTTCTTTCTCATGTCACTAAAAAAAGTTTGATTAAGAAATGTGAAGTTTTTTTTGTTGTTTTATTGTATTTTCGTGTGGCTGAATACATCTCCTTCCAAATAAAAATAAAAATGCTTGAGAATTTTCTGTAAATACAAACAGTAATATCACTGTAAAAATAGATTTTTTTCAGCCACACACGTAAGCTAACTTCAAATATTTATTACCCAACTTGTACCAAACTTAACACACTGCAAAATATCTCTATGGATTGATTATTTTGTTGACAAGTGATTATGGTTGTTATTATTTTTATGGTTGGTTTAAATATGCCAACAACAGGTATTAAAAGATTAAAAAAAACTCCTAAAAAGATAATGATGAATGCCCGGGTCCTATAGGACACTCCGGCACACTAGATGTTATGTTTTCACCGAGCATGTTGGAAGGCTTTTTGGGAAGATTGCTGGTCACTCTTGATAGTTATTAGTGATGTTTGAAGTACTTGTTCAATAAGATGCCAGTATTACAAACCTTTTGTTTATCATTAAGGTCCATGAATTTGCCGACTTTGATTTTTTCCTGCAACTTATCTTTGTCTTTCTGTCTCTTGGCCTTCCTCTGGGCAGCTTTCTTTTCCTTTTCTTGCTCCAGCAGGTTCATGGTCAGGGGCCCAGGTATGTTGGCCTGGAAACAACACAACATAATCATTATTCCTTCATTACAACACATCGCCATTCTATTATAAAGGGTTTTCAAAATGGTCTTTTATACATTTGAGTTATATCCTAGTAAGTTCAATGGGACAACATACATGCTTACATGAAATTATGTATTCATACCTTGGCATAGTTATGTTTATCAGGGTACAGTCCCTGGAAGAGCCTGAAGGCCACTCTAGTCTCCTGGTGGGTGGTGGCGGAGTAAGGAGTCTGGAGACCCTGGTTGCGAGAACACGGGTCAGCTCCGACATTCAGAAGCTGCCTGAAAATCAAAGAAGATTTTATTTCAAATGACTGTACTTAAAATCGATGTTAACTGGTATTTATTGTTTATTTCCCTTCGACATCGGATCCACCATACGTTCAAACTGTGCAAAAAACATAGGCGCCATCTCTGAAGGGGTGCCGTGAAAATAAATATTTTATTTAAATTTACTTCAAATATTCCCTAAATCATATCAAAATTTCCCCAAATCATTTAAAATTACCCACATCGTGGGATAATTATGTTTTTTATTGCACTGGCAGCATCACTGTGCATTGAATGACCTTTTTCCTTCTCACAAAATGGCTCAATGGGGTGGCGATATAGTTCCACTGATTTTTTACACAAAAATATAAAAAAAGGTTGAAAAAATTATGTTGATTGGGCGGGCAAAATTAGAACACCTACACTAATAACAAATATCAAACTAAAATCTTGTAATTAGCAACTGTAAGAACTTCCTTTATCCTTTAAGAAACATCAAAAATAAAAGATGTAATTAACAATGATCTAATCCTAACTTATATAGTGGAGAAATGAAAATAAATACATATTAAATACAGCCTAAGCTATTGATGAAAAATATTTGGTACAACATAACAGGAAATAATTCTTACGTGACAACTTCAGGGTGTTCCGCAATAGCTGCTTTATGCAGCGCCGTGTTTCCATCTGCTGGGTCTTGAGTATTTAGGGCTTCTTCGAGGCTCGGGGGACCCTCCCATCGGTCCAGCATCAGAGATAGAGCTGTGCCCCCGGTCTTTACACATTCCCATAACTACAATATAAAAGATGAATTAATAAGGGAAGCAAGTTGGACAAAACAGGTTAAAAACCGTCATCCCTTTATTACCAATATATACATACTTAAATATTGTACGACACCCCACGAGAGATCCCCTTACAGTATTGCCACCTGATGGGATGTTATAAGGCAGGTTTACGAAGTGGGTAGAGAGGCGTGAATTCAATGAAGAGGAAAAGAATACCAGTAGCCACTTTAACAGAAAAATGGCTGAAATAAACAATATATGGGAGTTTCGCTTTTTTTTATTCTTGCCGAGTTTTTCGCTGGTGCACCGGACTAACATCTACAAACAGTTCAAACAACTGTTGTGAACTGAAGGAAAATACACAAACAAAGAACAGATTTTTTACAATAAAATAAAAATACCTTTTCAACATTAGCTCCAATTTTTAAAACTGTTTTTCCTCCTTTGACTGGTTTTGATCTCCCATCTTCTACAGAATTTTCCCTAGCATCCTTCACAACTTCATCAGAATCCATCTTTACCTTATCTTGCACTAATTTAGTTTCTGTCCCTTTCTGTTTATCCGGATTTCTCCTTTTCGTCTTCTTCTTTTTCTTGGTTGAATCATCAAACTCTTCCAAAGTGCCTGTCAAGTCAAGGTTATTCAATTTCTTTGTGACTTTTTTGATGACTGGTGTGCTTTCTTCGTCACTGTCGTGCCTCAAGATATTATCCTTTACAGGCTTTTTGAGAGACTTGTCATAGTCGGATAAAGTATCAGTCCAGTTGGCTGGGCAAGTGGAAGGTTGGAAGGTGGGAGTTTCATCTTCGCTGGACATGGGGGGTCCCTCAGGCATCTCTCTTGGGACCAATTCTCTAGACTTGGCCCGGTCCAGTTTTACAGGACTAGGCTTCTGGGTTCTTCTGCTATTCTCTTTGGCGGTGTTGTTGGCTGTCCCAACAGCTTTTTGGAATATCTCTGAAGTTTCTGAAAGAAAAAAATAATATAAATAAATATGGACGACCGTCAATTTTAAAATAAGTTTTTTTTAAAGTTAGAAGCATTAGAAGTTGCTATTGTAGTTTGCAGAGGAAAGAAGTAATTTTTTTAACTTCTTCACTTCTTTTACACGGGACTGATTGAGCCTTTAACTACTGAGTCTGTATATCTAAACATTTTTTTTTTAAATACTCACCGTATATTTCTATCGTACTAAGAACGCCGTGTGCTCTCAGTAGTTCACGTTGCGAAGGCCTCCTTGTGGGGAAGGGGAGGGTGCGCAATCGAAGGTCTGTCTTCCTCAACGGGGATCCGGGCCCGAAGAGGGCTGCTTGATTGAGCGGGCCCACGGCGCGGTACAGAATCAGCGAACACGCCTGCAGGTCTTCCTTCCACAGTGTCAGGAGTTCTTTTATATTCTGGCAGAAAAGTAAATCATCTAGTCAAATATATTAATAGATCGACACACTCAACTTTACAGTCAGGGACGTCGCCACTCTACATATTTTTGATATATACAAATCTATGGATTTAAAAGAGTCAGTTCATTCATTAGATCCTCTTTGGCCCGTCTGCAAAGTTAAGTATGTCAGAGCTGAAATTGGATTACTCAATCATGTCTGAAAATCTTATTGTGGGATATTCATTGCAAAACCGTTTTTAAATCAAAAGTGCACTTTTAAAATTTGTTTTCCAGAAATAATTCAATAAGTTTTTTTTCCTGGAAGACGGTATCAGTGGTGGCCATATGAACACCTAATAACATTTTGTTTGGGTCTATAGAAAATGGATAGTGTGAAGGCTTGTATGGAAATGGTCATTAGGCGTACATGTCTACAACTGATATTGTATTTACAGCCCATTTTTTATGTTGTGTATACACAGACTTTTAAGTGCTCTTTTTCTTTAAGATTGAAACCAGCAATAACAAGTTAGTTAAACTTCTTATTATCACAGAAGTTAAGCAATTCAAAGACCAGGATAAACTTGGCAGGATGGCCGCTAATATTCTCAGTATATAATAGGACAATGTGTAACTTTTTTTATAAAATGTAACCACCAAGTAATCAGCCGAAACAATGACTAGATGTACTATTTATTACCGCAGTAGTTCATCAATTTGAAGAGTAAATTATCGAAGTAGAAGAAGCTTGGAAGGTCTCAAATATTTTTCAAATAATAGACAACGTAATATTCTTTAAAATTTAAATCAGCATAACAGACTAGCTTGGCTTTTTATTATCACGGGATTTCAGCAATTTAGAAAAGCTTCGTAGGATGGGTCAATATTCTTCAAATAATAAGGCCAAGTGTTGTTATTCTTTAAAATTTAACCACCAACAATAACAACAACTAGATTTGCTATTTACTCTTACGGGAAATCAGTAATTAGAAGTAAATATTTTGTAGTATGTACCAGTGAATACTGTTCCTGGTTGTGCCTTCTGAGGGAAGCCCCGGCTGATTTAGGAGCATTCCCCCTGTTGTCTCTGGTGCCCTGGGCCTTTCCCTGGCCCTTTCGCGTCACATAGGAGTGGAAGGTTTTGTGCCTGGACAAATATTACAAATACATTAACATTAAAACTAAAAAATACTGTATTGCAGTATTGAAAAAGTTTTGTAAATTATTGTTTTTTTTTTTTATTAAGTTTCTAAAAAGTATGGTTGCCAGGTTGTGTACAAACTTGATGGGTATTGCAGTTTCTCCCCGGAAGATCGCCCCCGCAAAGTGGCCTCCGGCGCTCATAAGTACCGCCCACCCCCCGGACTTGAGCAACTCTCTGCAGGCCCCCACCCAGCGTTCGCCTAGCCCATCGCCTCCTATGCATTCCTTGGAACAATAAACACAGTTAAACGCTTATGTTAGTTTCTGAACAAGCAAAAACTCTCAAATGGAGATTTCTGGCATCATGAAATTCGCTCGCCTTTTTTAATCTGAAATTTGGAGGTCAAGGTGACTTTACATCTTGTAATTTCAATTCTACCAAGTTCATTTAACTGTGAAAAAAATTAGCCAGGCCAAACTGTTCATTTTTTTATGATTGTTTAATAAGAAAGACTAATATGAAAAAATTACACACTGTAAAAGTTGGGATAGTAAATAACTCAGGATGGGATGGGTTTAGACAACAGTGATGGTTTTCTTCGAAAATACGTGTGTGAAAATCAGCAATTTTTTTATTTTTATATTCATAGTGTATTATTTTGTTGAGTAGAACTGACCTTCTTATGATGCAACAGACACCTGTAGACGGAGAGCACCTGTCCCTGCCTGTTGGTGAAGTAGGCCCGGCAGTGACGGGTGGCGGCCAAGAACAGCTCCGACACCTCACCACCCCCCCGCTTGCTCGCCTCGTCAGAGTCCGACTCACTTTCCGAAGAGGTACTGGAGGCGCCATCTAGAATCGATTAATCAGTTTAATATACAAGCAGGATCAAAATAGAATTCTATACAACATTTATGGGATCTTTGAGACATACTATTTTAAGGATAATATAAATTGTGTTAAGAAATTTCATTTCATAAATTCAATTCGGATAAATCGCGTCAACATGCACATGAACATTTTCATCAGAAATCAATGCGTTTCGTAACTTTCAATGGGAAATCCAATCCTAGACTATCAGCAACACTTTCGCTCCATGTAACAATGTTGTTGAAAGACCGGCAGAGATGTGATGACATTTACGGGCTATTTACTGCCATCAATCAAACCTGTGTTCTCAATTTCTTCATTATTTATTGAACTGGTGACGAATTTGTTGCATTTTACAATAAAATTTTGCAAAATATAATTTTTTTTAAGCTGCAACTGTTTTACTCGGCTGTGTCGACATGCTCACAATCGCATTATGCATGCCCTTCTTGACGTAACCTTACTCAACAGAAAGAATGTATGTTGAGATTAGCAAATTTTTTAAACAAAAAAGTTATAGTGAATACCACACAAGAGCCCCGACTGCTCCCAACCGTCTAGAGCCAGTGAGACTATGGCGTCCCTAATGGGGGTATGTTGTGAGGCAGAAGGTATTGGAGAGGGGGAGATGGGAAGAGGAAGGTTGGTAAGTACCTGGCTATTCAGATCTGGTCACCAAACACGTCTAAAGTCATTTCAAGCAACGTTTCGATTCTGAATGGTGGTCTTTCACCAGGGCGATACAAAAAGTATCTACCACTCCGGAACGTGTCGCAAATAATCTTTATATGAATTAAATGTGTCATGACACATATTAATTTAATAAAAGTTATTGGTGCACGTCGGGTTTGAACTCGCGACCCTTGGATTCGTAGTTGAGCGTCTTACCACTCGACCATCGAGGCCGTCAGAAATGGGGTATTAAAAAAAGAAAATTGCTGGATTAGGTTAAGAGGGGAATGCAAAAAGTGATAGTGCACATGTCTATACAGCCACACAAAAACTTGCATCTGTATAAGTCATGTACCAAATCTGAATCAGATCTGCCCAATACCCAGTGCCTTATTAGACAGCAAATAATGCCACTCAAAGGGTTACACGAGATACCTCGTAACTGTTTTCGGGGCTGCTAGGTGTGCCAGGACAAAAGCCTCTTTAATACCGATATAAGTATAATGTCTCACCTTCTCTGGCTTCAAAGTCCTGCTGCTTCAGAGGCGTCTTGCCCAGCAGACGGCGCCGCAGGTTGAGCGTGTGCCACCTGCTTCGGTAGTGCTGCGTCTGGAGCGCACGCGAGGCGAAGGGGCCTTCGCCACAGCTGGTGCAGGAAGTGCCGGGCCCGATGCTGAGGGTGAGTGTGCCCGCTCGGCGAACTACACTGTCTTCGTCCACTGGAAAAATATAATAATGGGGCCTTTTATTGCAAATGTAAGAAATTTTATAACCATTTTTAATATGATTTTTTTACTGAGAGAGCTCTACTGGGCAGGACATATGGCGAAAATGGAAGAAAGCCGACCTCCAACAAGGTTTTATTGAATAAACATGCAGCATGAAAGCGTCTTAAGAGACGACATTCCTAAAAAGTAACAATATTTTCATTTACATCTTTTTTTGCACTCATTCAAACTATTTTATTCAATTATCAAAAATAATTAATTTAATTGGTCAATATTTGGGTGAGTAAAAGCTATTTTTTTGAACCTATTATAATTTTCTTCTTTCTAGTACAATTTTCTTTAACATTTTTGGCATTGTATTGAAAAAATGACCAACGGTTATACTAAGACTACAGGATGGTGTGGAGACAAATACCGCTGCCTTTGGCATAAGGAGCTGGAGTGTCACAGCAGGAGTCAAGGCATTGGCAAGTCTCTTTAAAGGTTGTGGAAATAAAATGCACAATTAATGATTTGAACCATTTTTGCTGTAGAAGAGATCCAACAAAACAATTGCCTTAATATAATATTAATAAATAAATAAAATGTACTAGGTATTTAAAATGTCTGAAAAACAAACTAATACGTGAGATTGCTCAATATGTTATAAAATTACATAGACATAAAATACAAGACACGTCATATTCATACAAATCTTACAAAAAATATAGCACCACTAGAACCGTCTTGTTTCCCGCGTCACCCACTTATGAAAAGAATAGCCATTCAAAGAATATGTGTGTACGGATGAGATAGCTATATGAACGTCCCACGCTACTGTTATAATCGGGTTTTGCGCCACTAGCCGTGGTTGTCGTTCTCACCCTTATGTATTTCTGCATTCGCTATCTCACACCATTTTCGTGAACCTTTATACCTTGTTAATAATTGTATTTATTGAATTAAAATAATAAGTGATTTGTGGATAGTTATGAATGGAAAGAAATTCCATGAGATATGTTTTTGGCTCCCGAATCATTTTTACACCTCTCAAGGCATTTTTTGTCAGAAAGAAGCCTACAGCGACGCGTTTGTAACAGCTTGTCTGTCGAACGAATGTTTGTGTGATACTAAACGTAGTAAATCTCATGTATGTCTCGCGGACTCGGTTTAGTGCATTCACGCGCATTGTCTCAGTAACGTATCTACACTATTTATTTCATCTAAGTAAAATTATGGTTAAATTTGGTTGGTATTTTGTCTACCAAAGGTAAGACTGCACCTCAAAAAAAATATATAGGCAGCAAATTATTATACCAGTTTAGAGTATTTTATTAACACTCTTAATAATCAGAATTCTCTGATGACACACAAATATTTACGTGGGAATATTCTAACCTAGTTATAAAATACACTTAAATATAAGAATGTCTATTGTTTAGTAATCAATATAAGGAAGTTATACTATAAATAATTAATTATAATAATCTAGTTATTGAATAATATTGCACAATATTGAGACTTATCAAAAGTGTGATGAACTTAGATAAAATCTTATCACATCACAGGCACGACAATGACACGCCGAGCTGACGTTTCTGATTTATAAAGTTTAAAAAAAATAATAATATTGCGAGTAAACTTTTGTACTAACCGACCGGCGGGGTATCAGAAATCATGCATGCTGCCACTTGGATTCCGTCTATCAGCTTTTCAAACCCCTTCAAGTCGTAAACTTTACTCGTACGAATACTCAAATCCATTTTTGAGGTTATATTAACAGCTGTCAACCGATAAGTTTATTTTCCTACTTAATACTGTCTTATACCAAACAATTAAGTATTCCAATCAAGACTTCTAACGCACACCCTTGACACTGTAAACCGTCCCGACAGACCCGACAACGCACACACCTAACACTTTCGCTAGCAATTCGGTCTGTCTACATTATTTCATAAGTTAGAAAAACATTGTGAAATTCGCACTGTTCACAGCTGTCACATACATAATGTTGCCACAATAACCAAAATGTCATAATATTCCCTGTATGGAAAATATGGGTAAAATAAATCTAACGAGAAAAAATAAACAAAAATAATATTCTAGTTTTAAAATATGATGGTAAATTATTAAATTATAATGTAGGTACATGTATGTTTATTTTCATTAGTTTCTTATGGATTCTATGGGTATTCCATCATTGTATTATGTTTATGTGGGCATATATTAAACTTATAATATCTTAGAGTAACGTAGAGACCTAACATTGCGAAATTTTGTCCGCACTTTTTGACCAAGGATTGACCAAGGGAGGTATGACGTATATGCTTCCAGCCAATCGGATGCGAAGAAAACCGTAAAGATAAACATTATTCCGTCTTTATCTGTTCGCGAACAATTTTGCGTTAGTATCATGAGAAAGAAAGAGACCGGGATACTTTTAGAAGCCGTACAAAAGGGGAATTCCCCGTTCTTGAAAATTTTTTGACATTCTCGTAAATATTTTTTAAGTTAAACATATTACGAATCCATTAAAACTCATTTCAAACGGAAGTTTATTAAATTGGAACGAATAGTCCAAAGATTAATTACATATTGGTGTAAGTTACTAGTTGTTTTGTAGGTTAGGATGTTAAATATTTGAGATCAAACTAAAAAAGACGATTTTTATGGTACATACGTGTGAAAACTGTTTGTTTTTGGTCCTTTTGTACTTCGATTAAAGCAAACAAGCATAGAACATGTGGCCATGATGTTTTGCTAGATATTACACAAAAAAATAACTCAAGTTTTTAACTATTTACGTACTTTTGACAGTCCGTTCGCCTGACAGTGCAAACGTGTCTGAAGTTTGTGCGGATTAAATAATGAAGACATTTCATTTAGCCCGCCCCAAATCGTGTATAGGTTTCAACAATTGTTTGTCTCTTTTTCTCATATGCTTATAGAACCGAGCATAAAGAGAGAGCTATATTTTGCGAGTTTGTCAACGATTTGTCACAAATTAGTATGGTCTCTTTATATTGTTACTCTGAGTATAATATATATTTTATTTAATTAAATAAAAAACACACGTTGTTTAAATCCACTTTATTTTTGTATAAGTCAAATAGTTTCGACTCTGCTGAATCTTCATCGGGACTTGAAAATATACTGTATCTTAAAAATATACTCAGTATATTTTTAAGCCCCGATGAAGACTCAGCAGAGTCGAAACTAGCTGACTTATACAAAAATAAAGTGGATTTAAACAACGTGTGTTTTTTATTTAATTAATCATGTCAATCCACAAAGTGTTTGCTTATTCTGATAATTTTATTTTTCTACATTCGAACACTATACTAATTTCTGATTTATATTGTGTTCATTGATCTGTTAATTTTTTTGGTCATTTGTGATTTATAATTTCACGTTTTATGTACTTTTATCATTAATCTCTCAAGTGATTTAGTATACAACCGTGTTATTATAAGTATTATGTTTCAGTTGACCTCTTTAAAAAGAATTCTAAAACCCATATTTTTTATTGTGGGTACCCAAACAACTTAGTCAAGTTACTAAAATAAAATTGTATGTTGAACATTTTATTTATAATATTTATCATCAACAGAGGCAAATTGATAATTGGCATGATTTGTTATTTTTATTATTATATGTGTATTAATTGTTGATTAGCTGTTCATTTTTCAGTGTCCGAATCCCGATTGCGGTAATAATCTTATTTTCTGGTGTGATTTTATAATACTTATAGTTTGATAGTTAATATTATTAAAAAAACAATTATTTCGTGTATTATGTTTCCATCTATTACAAAAACAAAAAAATATGTTGGTAAAGATTTTGTTGAGGCCTGTTCAAAAAAATACATATTTACAGGAGAGGTTAGTTTGGGCTTGATTCGTAATATAGGTGCATCAAGCGAAATAATTTCTATTCAGTGAACCATATCTATGGGTTGGAAACGAGGGCGTAGCGACCAGTTGCGTGGCGCGGGCAACCGCTCGGGTGTTACAAATACCAACGTTTTTATCCAAAAACATTTAACAGTTGAGTACAGGTATTTTTTTTTTACTCATGGCATGTTTTTAAAGTATTATGTGTTTATACCTACACGCTTTTGTATGTTTCTGAGAAATATATGCGGTATCAAAGTTAACAACGGTTGGTCGCTTAGCAACGCTTGAAAAATATGCCGAAAAGAGTGGTTTTCTGTCATGATTTTTTTGTTAATCAGTCTGTTGAAATTTACATGGGTACATGAAGTACGTGATGTTTTTTTAAAATGGTATTATCTAGCGAAACTAACGTTTGATATTGTATAATGTACATATAGTGCCATCACTAAAAAAATAACCCGTGTAACTTTTTATTAAATATGTTTTTTGACACAATACTTTTGATATACAATCAGAAATTGTTATCTCTTTGGTACATTCGTAATAATTCGAATTGTAGAATATCAACACATGTTTGATTATTTTTTAAGGGGACACAGAATAATACAAAAAACTGAGACATCTGCAAGTGTTGTGATACTAAAAAAAAAGAACAACGAGAAAATTAAATTAAATTATTAACTAACGGGAAATTCGGAAAAAAACGACCTCATCGTGCAGATCGCATATCGACTGCTAAACCCTTTCCCATATGTCAGGAAGGCAGTATATTACGAGTATATTGTTACCCGAGAGAGTGCAAATAAATATAACCTAGCTATAACTATATAAAATAGCCAAGTATTAACCCTTAACTGACGTCGAGGGTCTCAGGGATCCACGTTTAAATTAAAGAATATTTTATTTTATATCCTTACAAAACAATAATAAATCTTGGCAAAAGTACCTAGATCAAAAAATTATTTCAATCTTTGTTAAATTAATGGTACCATTTTTTTTCAAAACATAACTATCACAAAAATCTACAAAAATACGACCTTTTCAAAAATAAAAATCAAGTTTTCTCTTACTAAATGCTATATTATTTTAACTGATACAAATAAACATTAATAACTCGTATCAAAAAAATATGACAGGTGTTAAAGTTACGCATGTGTGTGCACTATTCGAAGCACGTTATTCATATAGCCTTACTGATTGTCCTCCTCTGTGGCAGAAAGTACAAAAAAATTGTCATGATCGCTCGAAATATATCTTCAAATGCCTTATTCTTACTTTCTTAATTCTTTGAATAAGCCGTTTTGGCATATTCTAGCGTTATGACCAAGCGCTTACGATCCTGAGATGAATCTTCTATTCATTGTACAGTTTTTCAACTATCTTATTAGGATGTCTGGTCTTGGAGCAGATTAAAGATTTGAAATAGTCGAGGTATTGAACATAACCAAAACACCGAAGAAACAACAACAACAAAAATAAGTGACGTCTCATGGACCCACACGATTCTCGTGAAGGTCTGTTAGACCCACAAAATGTAGGAAGGTACTGAAACTCACGGGACTCAGAGGTAAACAGAAGAAGAATGATATAGGGAGGAAGAGTTGTAAGGTGGCTCTGGAACCCACGAGGTCGCCTCGGAAAAGGGTAATTTTAAAAAATAGTTTCAAACTGATTTTGATACCGTTATTTTTTTTACATTCGTGAATTATGTATTATTTCCTTACAGGGGTATTCCATTCTAAGGTCACACTGTAAGTACATGGTTTTATGATATTATATACATCAAGTTAGATGTTTTTTTTTTTACTTTAAAATTAATGAATTAGTTTTGGTGATTGGAAATGCCTAGGTCTGAACCTGGAATGTCTCGCTACGCCACTGGTTGGTGAATATGTATTATGGAATTGCTCCCAATGTTCGTGTTAGTCATTTTTTTGCTTTGTACTTTCGGATGTAGATATTTATGGACCTTCACTACAGAGTAAAAAAAATAATTTTACGTCAACAGAAAAACAATACAAAATCCGCTTAGGTTGGGAAAAATATTTTCTTAGTTTTTTTTTTTATTTGGAAATATTTTTTGTGACTTGTTGCTCTTCATCTCATTATGAAAAAGATATTGCCAGCCGAAAATAGTTGCGATGTACAGGAAGACTCAGCAGAGTCGAAACTAGTTGACTTATACAAAAAATAAAGTGGATTTAAACAACGTGTGTTTTTATTTAATTAATCATGTCAATCCACAAAGTGTTTGCTTATTCTGATAATTTTATTTTTTCTACATTCGAACACTATACTAATTTCTGATTTATATTGTGTTCATTGATCTGTTAATTTTTTGGTCATTTGTGATTTATAATTTCACGTTTTATGTACTTTTATCATTAATCTCTCAAGTGATTTAGTATACAACCGTGTTATTATAAGTATTATGTTTCAGTTGACCTCTTTAAAAAGAATTCTAAAATCCATATTTTTTATTGTGGGTACCCAAACAACTTAGTCAAGTTACTAAAATAAAATTGTATGTTGAACATTTTATTTATAATATTTATCATCAACAGAGGCAAATTGATAATTGGCATGATTTGTTATTTTTATTATTATATGTGTATTAATTGTTGATTAGCTGTTCATTTTTCAGTGTCCGAATCCCGATTGCGGTAATAATCTTATTTTCTGGTGTGATTTTATAATACAGTGGTGCCTCGCATAACGAACGCCTCGCACATCGAACGCTGCACACAACGAACTTCCTTTTCGTTCATTTCACGATTCATACAACGAACTTCGCTTCACACAACGAACTTCGCTTCACACAACGAAGTCGCCCACTTCACACGATCACTGCCGATTTATTGCATCCTTCCGCGCAGGCAGTCGTTAGTCACTGAGCAGTACGCTTAACTTACGCACGTGTCGCAGCAATCGTTCATCATTACAACGAAGTCACCCGATCTTCTACGATCACTGCCGATTAATTGCATCCTCCCGCGCAGGCAGTCGTTAGACTCGTTAGTCACTGCGTAGTACGCTTAACTTACGCACGTATCGCAGCAATCGTTCTTCATTACGAATTAAATCGCACACGTATCACGGCAGTCGTCCTTTAAGATAAACTCAACATTTTTTTTTATATGATGGGTTCTAAAAAAGCAGGAAGGTGATTTCTCTTGAAATGAAACAGGAAATAATTAGAAGGAGTGAATGTGGGGTAAAACAGTGTGACCTCGTCAAAGAGTTTGGCCTCAACAAGACCACCATTTTCACCATTTTGACAAACAAGGATGCAATAAAATCAGCCAAAGTAGCCAAAGGAGTATCAAAAACTATTTAATGAAAAACATAGATCTTCAATCCACGAGGAAATGGAGAGGCTATTAGCGATTTGGATTAAGGACAGGCAGGTGAAAGGTGACGTAACAACCCAAGATATTATCTGTCACAAGGCCAAGATAATTTATGAAGATCTAAAAGAAAAACATCCCTGGAAGTAGCAGCAATCAAGATAATAAAGAAGATTTCAAAGCCAGCAGGGGGGTGGTTTTTAGATTTAAGAAAAGGTATGGAATCCACAGCGTTAATATGCATGGTGAGGCTGGCAGTGCTGATAAAAAAGAAGCAGAAAAGTTCTCTATTAATTTTCAAAAAATTTATTATGGATGAAGGATACTGCCCACAACAAGTGTTCAATGCCGATGAAACGGGTCTTTTCTGGAAAAGAATGCCGAGCAGAACCTTCATTACAAAAGAAGAGAAGAAATTGCCAGGACACAAAGCCATGAAGGACAGACTTACCCTTATGATTTCGTCTAATGCCAGCGGAGACCTCAAGATCAAACCTCTATTGGTTTATCACTCTGAAAATCCAAGAATTTTTAAGAAAAATAACGTTATTAAGTCCAAATTGCCCGTCCATTGGAAGTCCAATCAAAAGCCTGGGTGACCCAAGTTATCTTCAACGAATGGATTCTGGAAACCTTTGCTCCTGCCGTGAAGAAATTCTTGTTGGAAAAAGAACTGCCGCTCAAAGCCCTTCTGATATACTTGACAATGCCCTTCTCACCCAAAAGACCTAGAAGAAATATTGCAGGAAAATTATCCTTTTATCAAGGTGCAGTATTTTGCCACCAAAACACCACATCCATTCTCCAGCCAATGGATCAGCAAGTTATTGCGAACTTTAAAAAACTCTACACTAGAGCCCTTTTAATAAGGTGTTTGAAGAATGCGAGTTTGGTGGAGACAATACTATCCGAATGTTTTGGAAGGAGAAATTTGATATCCTTTTGGCAATACGACTTATACAGAAGGCCTGAAGAAGTGTCACAAAGGACCCTCATTTCTGCTTGGAAGATGCTTGTGCCTTCGTGGATTCAGGAAGAAGCAGTAGTTGATGACACAGAAGTGGTGAAGGGACATCATCACAGTGGCCCCAAAGGTTGGAATTAGAGGTAGAGGAAGAGGATGTAGAGGAGCTTATTGAGGAACACAAAGAAGAGCTGACAACTGAAGAGCCCAAACACTTCTGGCCCAACAACAGGACAATGCTCAAAGGGAAGCGTCATCTGATAACGAGGAGCAACAATCAAACAATCAACCAATTCCAACTGCTGACATCAAGAACATCCTGGTCAAATGGAAAGCAGTTCAGAGTTTACCAATGCCCACTATCCGATTCCGCTGAAGCAAACAGGATCAACGACCTGTACTCCGATACTCTTGTCCGTTATTTCCGGCAGATGTTGAAGAAAAAGAGAGAAACAAACGACTTTGGACAGGTTTTTCACTGCACCATCGGCCAAAAGCGGAAAATGGATGAAGATGTGCAAGATTCGATTATTTCTTAAAATTAAAAAATGTGTGTTTTTTTCATTATGTTTTTAGATGTATCTAAATAAAAATAATAACAAAAAATTTATCTTTTTTTTATGTCATCTTACCATATTTTATGCTACAGAACGAATTATTTTTTTTAACATGTATTGTTATGGGAAAACGCGTTTCACATAACGAACTTTTCGCATAACGAACTTGCTCCTGGAACGAATTAAGTTCGTTGTGTGAGGCACCACTGTACTTATAGTTTGATAGTTAATATTATTAAAAAAACAATTATTTCGTGTATTATGTTTCCATCTATTACAAAAACAAAAAAATATGTTGGTAAAGATTTTGTTGAGGCCTGTTCAAAAAAATACATATTTACAGGAGAGGTTAGTTTGGGCTTGATTCGTAATATAGGTGCATCAAGCGAAATAATTTCTATTCAGTGAACCATATCTATGGGTTGGAAACGAGGCGTAGCGACCAGTTGCGTGGCGCGGGCAACCGCTCGGGTGTTACAAATACCAACGTTTTTTATCCAAAACATTTAGCAGTTGAGTACAGGTATTTTTTTTTTACTCATGGCATTATGTGTTTATACCTACACGCTTTTGTATGTTTCACAGAAATATACCAAGTTAACAACGGTTGGTCGCTTAGCAACGCCGGAAAAATATGCCGAAAAGAGTGGTTTTCTGTCATGATTTTTTTGTTAATCAGTCTGTTGAAATTTACATGGGTACATGAAGTACGTGATGTTTTTTTAAAATGGTATTATCTAAAGAAACTAACGTTTGATATTGTATAATGTACATATAGTGCCATCACTAAAAAAAAAAATAACCCGTGTAACTTTTTATTAAATATGTTTTTTGACACAATACTTTTGATATACAATCGAAATTGTTATCTCTTTGGTACATTCGTAATAATTCGAATTCAGAATATCAACACATGTTTGATTATTTTTTAAGGGGACATGGGAATAATACAAAAAACTGAGACATCTGCAAGTGTTGTGATACTAAAAAAAAAGAACAACGAGAAAATTAAATTAAATTATTAACTAACGGGAAATTCGGAAAAAACGACCTCATCGTGCAGATCGCATATCGACTGCTAAACCCTTTCCCCATATGTCAGGGAAGGCAGTATATTACGAGTATATTGTTACCCGAGAGTGCAAATAAATATAACCTAGCTATAACTATATAAAATAGCCAAGTATTAACCCTTAACTGACGTCGAGGGTCTCAGGGATCCACGTTTAAATTAAAGAATATTTTATTTTATATCCTTACAAAACAATAATAAATCTTGGCAAAAAAGTACCTAGATCTAAAAAATTATTTCAATCTTTGTTAAATTAATGGTACCATTTTTTTTCCAAAACATAACTATCACAAAAATCTACAAAAATACGACCTTTTCAAAAATAAAAATCAAGTTTTCTCTTACTAAATGCTATATTATTTTAACTGATACAAATAAACATTAATAACTCGTATCAAAAAAATATGACAGGTGTTAAAGTTACGCATGTGTGCACTATTCGAAGCACGTTATTCATATAGCCTTACTGATTGTCCTCCTCTGTGGCAGAAAAAGTACAAAAAAATTGTCATGATCGCTCGAAATATATATCTTCAAATGCCTTATTCTTACTTTCTTAATTCTTTGAATAAGCCGTTTTGGCATATTCTAGCGTTATGAAGCACCAAGCATGATCCTGAGATGAATCTTCTATTCATTGTACAGTTTTTCAACTATCTTATTAGGATGTCTGGTCTTGGAGCAGATTAAAAGATTTGAAATAGTCGAGGTATTGAACATAACCAAAAACACCAAGAAGAAACAACAACAACAAAAATAAGTGACGTCTCATGGACCCACACGATTCTCGTGAAGGTCTGTTAGACCCACAAAATGTAGGAAGGTACTGAAACTCACGGGACTCAGAGGTAAACAGAAGAAGAATGATATAGGGAGGAAGAGTTGTAAGGTGGCTCTGGAACCCACGAGGTCGCCTCGGAAAAGGGTAATTTTAAAAAATAGTTTCAAACTGATTTTGATACCGTTATTTTTTTTACATTCGTGAATTATGTATTATTTCCTTACAGGGGTATTCCATTCTAAGGTCACACTGTAAGTACATGGTTTTATGATATTATATACATCAAGTTAGATGTTTTTTTTTTTTACTTTAAAATTAATGAATTAGTTTTGGTGATTGGAAATGCCTAGGTCTGAACCTGGAATGTCTCGCTACGCCACTGGTTGGTGAATATGTATTATGGAATTGCTCCCAATGTTCGTGTTAGTCATTTTTTTGCTTTGTACTTTCGGATGTAGATATTTATGGACCTTCACTACAGAGTAAAAAAAATAATTTTACGTCAACAGAAAAACAATACAAAATCCGCTTAGGTTGGGAAAAATATTTTCTTAGTTTTTTTTTTTATTTGGAAATATTTTTTGTGACTTGTTGCTCTTCATCTCATTATGAAAAAGATATTGCCAGCCGAAAATAGTTGCGATGTACAGGTAATTCTGTGCAGATTTCAAAACCAGAGCTCGCCGTTCAAAGGTTTTTGCTAACTAACTAACTAACCATAACGCCGTTTCTCCGCAGGGGTAGGCAGAGAGGACGGACCGCCATATAACTCGATCTTGGCACACACTTATTTACATTCATACATCGTCTCATACATACTCTTCTGTTATTTTGACTCTTCACATGACCCGATTCAAGTATTCGATTTACTTGATCGTGTTTTTGCTGATTTCTATTATTTAAGTTGTCTTAACTAAATCTGTAGTATTGCGTTCACATCTAAATGCATTATAATATAATTACTTCAATCAAAATGGTGTGCCAGATTCTAAAAACAGTTCATCTAGACACGAAACAGTTAGATAAAGAGCATGGTGGTGATTCGTTTAAAAACACGCTGCAAGTGTATAATGTTCCGTAGTGTACCACAATATGCTAAACAGCAACAGCCCGATCAAGATAGGAGAGACAGGGGGGACTGTATGGGAATAGTGGGGCTGGTGAAGCCGGGGGAGGTGAGTGGAACGAGAGGCAGTGTGGAGGCAGTACGAGGTACAAAGGGCCAAACATTTTCGGTAAAAACTCGGCTTAATTCTTTCCTCATGCGTTGGTGATGTGTGAAACCAGGGCTACATTGGCTACAGAGATTCCTAAACATTCGGATAATAATTTCTGCTAAACATTTGTTCAATCTTTGTTGTAAATATCATCATTAGACATCGGGATTGTATGCACAAAATAATGCCAAAATTAGCATGGAGTATGGACTACAAATGTCAAATTTATTTGTCTAAAATATACGATAAAATTAGTAAAAAGTCCAAAATATACATATTTAATTGAACATGTTCAAAATTGATAAAAGTTTCCGCATTTTTGGTGTTTCTTCTTTTAGCTATGGTTTAGTCAATTTTAAATTTAGCCAAAGCTTCATATTTTGAACTTCGTTCTAACATTCAAACTACGAATTGGTTTATCATTCAAAACAGTTCGAAGTAAGAGTTTTAAGTGTTAAGGTTAAATCATACGGTTCATTTTTCGTTAATTTCAGTCTTTTGCCTCTTTCACTTGATGTGAAACGTCTAAACACAAAATGAAGCAAAAGTGCCGAATGAATTCATTAGTGAACCGATCAAACAATGTTGGATTTTGGCATTCCACACTATTTACTCGCACTCGGTATGAAAGAAAAATGAAATGTCCAAACATGGAATGAAAATTTACTCTCGCTTCCTGTAGCGGAAGGAAGTCGCGTCGCGCGCAACAAAATGTTTTTCAAGTGGAATGATCAAAATACGCTGTTATTTTTAGAGAATTTCAAGAATTACTAATGTCTCTGGAATCATAAACTAGATGTACGAGTATATAAAGACCGATCGCTACGTGCGAATTCAATAAAATCTCTAATTCAAGATTTAAAACTTAAAATCACCAACGTCCACGTTTTTTTCGATTTTTGTGAATTCTTCAATCAAATGATCACAAATCAAACGAATTCTCAGGCGCATGACTTCGATCGACGATATCGTCGAGGAAAAGAACGAGTGAACGTTAATTTCTATTTCATTATGTCTGTGCCGTGTGAACACGGAATGAAATAAAAATGAACGTTCACTGGAGTGATCGTTCTCCTGGGTGAACCGTCTGATTTCGCCTTTAGGTTGGATTTCAAAACATTTTAAAGTTTTGGCTAAATATAAAATTGACTAAACCATGGCTAAAAAGAATTCGTTGTTTTAGGCCCAACTAAAGAGATAAAATGATTTAAATAATACTTGCATCTGGTACACAAAAAAATTGTATGAACGTACCTTTATATTACTCACCTTTCAGATCTTAATCGAACGCGTGCTAAATTGACTGACGCACCTAACACCAGTAAGTAAATGGTAAGTTTTTTTTTCTTCTTTAATTGCCATCAATTTGGGCTTGAAACACGATGTAAAACAACGAACATATAACTTTGCTACATCCTGTTTTGATTGTTTGTTTAACTATGAACTAACAGTTCCGCCACTAAAAGCGCAATGTGATTTTGAATAACATTTTGAGCAACACGCGTCTCTGCTTGATGGCGCAGAGGTGGGGTTCCGTCGCGCGCCGTCAACCGCAGTTCCGGTGGGGAGACATCCACTTCAGTTCCATCACAAGCCCCGCTGCACTGGACGCATCTGCACCCACTTCAGCACTGGTTCCAAGTGAAGACAAATCCACAAATATCCGAGACGTACAAAAAAATAAATCGAAGCACCCTCAAATAGAGGTTCAACGGAAGAATCGCAGCAGCCTCAAAGATAAATCAAAATCCGAAAGAAAAATTCGAAAAACCCTCAAAGGCAAATTCAAAACAAAGAATTAGCAACACCCCCACAAAGACAGATTAAATAGAATATACCAACAAATCCATCTGCTCGGCCGTCAAATAAAGCTACGGGCAAATATGTGCCAAAAATTCTTGATGTGGTAGACTGATTAGTTGTTTTTGTTTTATTGCTGTTGTGTTTGATAAGAATCTTAGTGACAAAAGTGTGATGACTTCTAATATAGAAGGGTTGATTTGTGCAACAGTTTATCTAAGGGTAACATGTGGTTTGTCGGTTATTCTTCACTACGAATTTTAAAGTGACTCAAAATTTTGCATTTAATATACAATGTTTAAATGCCTCGAGACAAAAACACTCGTTTAAAATCATTTTTGTCGGTGATGTTGCTTCCGGTTTCCAGTTTGTCGAATGGCTCATCAATTAGGAAATGACCATACCCGTTGTCCGTCTCCTGAAAGTGAATATATGCAAAGTAGGTTTTTAATGTCTGCTTTTCTTTGTGCCTTCAATTGAAAGGAGTTTAACGTCCCGCAACGTAACGATTTAATAATTCTACGTGACACGAGCCTCCCAACAGGCAGTCGCATACGGGTTTCACACCTGACCTAGCGTAAAACTATTTCGTTCCAGGATTCATGCAACAAGTGATCCGTAGAAACGTTGAAAAACTTGTGATTTTGAGAGTGTTGTTAAAAAAACTTTAATCATACGTTCCAATTTGTGATTGAAAGGGTATAAAGATTGAACAAATGTGGCTGCGACAAAATCTGCAAGATTTCCGGGACACTAATTTGATATGATAAACAAGATCCTAGAATATTCAGAGGATGTTGGTTCGCAAGGAGTGCTCGTGTAGCATTGGACTTTTTTGGATCCTCGCTTTATTTTCATATGCATGTAAGTAAAATAATTTCAATTTTTTTAATAGTTGTATCCTCCCTGCGTATATCAAACCATGAAACGATTAATTTACTCAACCTACCCATAATTATTTAATTTATCAACGATTGCTATAATAGGCACCGTTAAAATGATAAATAAAGTAAATTTGACAGCCTCCGTGGTCGAGTGGTAAGACGATCGACTACGAATCCAGAGGTCACGGGTTCAAACCCGGCGTGCGCAAATACATTTTTTTTAAATAATAACCATCATTTATTACAGTTTGACAATGGCCTTAAACGCCGAAACAGCTGTCACTAAAAATAAAAACTGAAAATAGCAGAACTCAATAATAATAATATTAAATTTAATTCAATTAAATTATATAAATTATATAAAAAATAAAAAATAAAAATAAATAAAAAATAAAAAATAAAAAAATAAAATAAAAAAAGTATCCATCATAACATATTTTAATTGTATAAAATAATTTATAGTATATTTGCGGCAAGTTCCAGAGTGGTAGACACTCTAAGTGTCGCCCTGGTGAAAGACCACCATGCTTAAGTCGTATTTGGTGACCAGATTTGAATAGCCAGGTACTTCACAATCTTCCTCTTCCCCATCTCATTTTTCTCCCTACTATCTTCAGCCTCATAACATACCCCAAATGAACATGCCATAGTCTCACTGACTCTAGACGGTTGGGAGCAATTAGGAATGTTGTGCGGTATTCAATATAAAATAAATAAAATTTCTCAGAAATAGCTTGTATAACAATTTACTTATTAAATCTATACAATTTCCACAGTAAATTTTTCTCTGTGTCGTAATATTATGGATTTTTAAACTTCTTTATCTTTTCATTTATGTTTTTATATTGTTGATTGTTTATTCCACAAATCTGAACCTTTTCACATCTGTAAATATTTTTTAAATGCCTGTATTTGTTTGCATCCTAGCAAATGGACACGATTTTTTATAACAATTTAACCATTGTTAAAAGTTAATTTCCAGCTATTTAAATGTGATAAGTACCTACTACCAATGCCTCATATTTAAATTAGTTGCGGACTCTACGATTTTTAATTGCAACTAATACGGCCATCAAACTGGACGATTCAATATGCCTTCACCACAGCAAAAACTCATAATCTCTCTTGTTCAAAACATATTTTATTGTGACAATACCGATACAATAACCTGAGTGACTCAACAAAAGCCGAGTTTCCGGCACCAATGACCTCAATAATATATTATTCCGAATTCACTCAACTAATTTACGTAATATATTATTTACACAAATTCTTCATATCGAGCGCACCACGAGTTATTAACGCAAATTTTGCGGCGATGGAATAATGCAATGTTCATTATTGTGGAAGCAAATTACCGGACACCACCCGCTGGTCTTCCATTTAATTAATGGAGAACAATCAGGGCACAACCTTAAATAAAAAACCTTTTCTAGAATCGCCTTATTTTCTTATTTAATAAAGTTTAATGCCATTCGCGTCAAAAACTTTATGTGAAACCTAACACATTTATTTTCATAATGTCTCGCTTTAAACTACCTACTTTTTTGTTTTACTAATCAACTACCTCATCAGAGAAAATAGCTACGCAACTCTGTCTTAACACACGTTTTTTGCTACATTCACATTCATACATAAGTGTTCTTCTGGTATATACGTCTATAATTATGTTAAGAATGATAGACTAAAGGCGATTAAATGAAAAAATCTTCAAAAAGCTACATTTGTTTAAAAAAATTCCACTTCGTAAGTAAAATGCGAGCTTTAGGGTCGGAAATAAAATGCGGTTTTCTCATGCTCTATTAGATCGAGTGAAGTAAAACCTTTGGAATTTTGTTAGAAATGATAGACTAAAGGCGATTAAATGAAAAAAACAAAACAAAAAGTTACATTTGTTAAAAAAATACCATTTTGCGGGCAAAATGCGAGCATTGGGGTCGAAAATAAAATGCCGTTTTCTCAGGCTCTATGGGACCAAATGAAGTGAAACCTTTGAAATTCTGTTGAGAACGATAGACTAAAGGCGATTAAATGAAAAAAACGTTCTAAAAATTTTGCATGGTAGAAAAATGTTTCATGTAACTACAGTTCCAATGTTTAGGAAGATGTTTTCTGCTGGAAACCAGTTTTTAGGTAGATTGATTGACACATAGGTAACTATTCTATTATCAGACCTAAAACACGTAGAGATTACAATCCATTTTAATGGTTCGCGTGATCTCCAAAAAACCATTGATACGATTCGGTTTGGAGTACGTACCAAGTATCGGGATGTGCCACACAATACTAAGGTCACACTGAGTAGGTACTATTACCAAAACCATTGTGTAGCCTTCACCAGTCGAGGCAATAAAATATCTATCTAACCTTTTCAGAGAGAAGTTAAAATTCGTGACGAACCAATTCAATGAACTGTTTATGGTATGAAAATATAATCCAATGGTGGAATAGATGGTTTTTTATGATGACGGTGATTTGGGTACAGTTTGATCTACTTATCTCTACAGGCGGTAAAAGGAGGAATTAATGTCACATGTATTTAAATCAGTCGTCATTATCCCTGTCGTTGCTAGTGGCGTGGGTTTTCGTTTTTCGTTTTTTAAAAATGATTTATGAATTTACGTATAGTAAATTACATACCCCAATAAAACTTGTACGGGTATATATTATTCGGAAGCGGTGTTTGTAGACCTACATTATCTGTTACTGATTGGTAGATACTCTCAGTATCGCCCTGGTGAAAGACGACCATTCAGAATAGTAAAATTGCTTGAATTGTGTGTAGCCGTGTTTGGTGACCATATTCCCACTGGCTCCGAACGGTCGGGAGAAAATAATATTTTTAACCTAGGTCTTGATATTTTAGTATTGTTTAATTTTGTTTATGAAATAATTAACACTAACAATAACTTCAATAATTTATTTTTTATTGCATTTTCTCTAATAGTGCTTTGACTTTTGCCACAATAGAAAAGTATATTGTCTCCATCCACAAAAGACAGCATTCTTCCATTTTCCATGCATCGCAAGATCTCATCAAGTCACAAGTCCAGCTAAACACGCAGACGCGTATTATGTATTGTGCCAGCCAGGCCAGTGATATATACATACATCAGTTCTGTGCTGTACGGATAATGAGGATAGTTCGCCCTTTCTCTTTTCATAACGAAGAGTAGAAATACCATGGCGCAACAGTTTCCCAATTTACTTCTGACCAATTAGGCACAAAACAGAAGCATTTAAAATGCCATTTTTTGTTCCCTGATCCCAACGGAAAAGCGTTCAACCTTATAGCGCGTAAAACCCCTGGTGTTTACGTATATTTACTCGTACAACGGGGGGTATCTAATTATCATTTCCGGCAATGTAATTTTGTAAACGAATGTTTATTGGGTAATTCAGCGGATGCAGTGTCCGACCATACATTTTTTTCGTATTTTGTATTGTTATTTTCTTGTTCTAGCTGGTCTCCAGAAGTTTCTGGAAACTCCGTCGGCTTCCGAGGTGAGTCCAGGGAAAGACATCCTGCTAGCCTGTAAAATCCAAAACAGGAGAGGAGCTTGCTCATGGCAAAAGGATAGCAAGGTATGTTTCCAAAATTTCACTTCCAAAGTAGGTACTTCAAATAATGCAGTATTTCTATCCCTTACCTGAAGCAAAAAAAAACGTTTTATCTTCAAAACTTTGTAATATATAATCGTTAAAAAATGAGACAGTACTAAATTAAATTCCGAATAAAACACAGTGAACTCATTTATTGAAATATTACCTACAGCAATCATATTAAGAATTACTTAAATACTTAATATATTTTTATTAATGATTTATTCACGTGGCAGAGGTTGGCTTCGTTATTGACGCGACATTTTGCAAGCTTCTAATGTCGCTCCTTACGGAAAATTTTGACAAAAAGGCCAAGACGGTATACGAGTAAATACAAGCCCACACGCTCATTGTGAGCCAGCATACCGGTAAAATTTTAAGCCGTTTAAGAGAAATCTTATTTTAAACGGACAGCACGATCGTATCAGCCAGTACTGAAAGGGCCATACAATGAAAAGCGAATCATTTATTTTGGTAACGTTTTTTTTTTGGGAACTTCTTTTCGTAATTTGGTATACAGAATACCGGGCTATTTAGGTCACCTGCTCTTGCAAAATGATGAATTATAATGGGCTGGTTGATTTTAGAAATGTATGATGTTGTTATGAGAAAATGTTACACTCACAAAGAAGGAATCTTGTGTGGAGGATGTAGACACTACACTGTAGTGGACATGCTAAAGTTTTATGGAGTCGAATCAGTGAACCTAAGTCTTGATTTAAAATTCAATTTCTTTAAAAATGAACTTAATTTGCTTTGTTTCGGTTTTCTCCTTTACTTGTATCCTTACAACTCAATGTCCTTCCTGCCTACTGAAATCCATATACTCATTGTCTTAAAATATTTATTGTTATTTTGTTACTTGTTATATTTACACTGTTTGCATTTTAGAATCGTTTATTTATACTGCTTGAATATTAATGTTTTTAGGTACCAAAATTTTAACTGCCCTCAATATAATTTCCTTTTCTTTGCTCTAACTTATGTGTTAATATGAATTCATACGTTTCATCTGGATTTTTAGACCCTCAGCTTCAAGTGAAATTGTTTTTTTAATCTGTTGATGTGCACATGCACTGTTATACCCATATCTGAACCTTTTTCTGTCACGATTTATGATAACGATCATGATTTTATATTGTTTTTATATTAATATATATCATATATTATTTCCCTTGTTAGTTGGTCTTATTAGCTTAATTAATTTAGTATGAAGCGCACTTTAAGGTGAAATATCACAAAACTGCGCTATAAGTTCACTGTTATTATTATTATTATTATTACTATTGAAGAGGCCCTTATTGTAATTGTAGGAAGACACAAATTTAGGCAAACTATTCCCAATTCGGATTCTCAAGCACAACGAGTCGATGATTTTATAACTTTGCCCGTTTTTATGCGGATTATGTCAACCATCTACAAATGTTGGGTATGCGTTTAGCGTGTCTCCGGGCTCTGTGATTTCATATTTCGAAATGCCTTCCATTTAATTACTAGTGTATTAACTTTTTTTTTTTTTTTTAGTTTTTTTTTATATATTAGTTACTTGTACATCAAAGTTTAAAAAGTATGTAATTATTTCATTTTGTTTTTGACTTAATAATAATATTATAACTTGTTATTTTGATTTATATATATTTTAAATGGTTCTTACGGACTATTTAAAATTCAAAGAAATGAAAAAATAACGTTGTATAGGACCACTAATATCATTTTAATTTTTATGACCGACCGGTTTTGCTTTGCCTAAGCATCATCAGGGTACAAAATTAAACTGAACAAAAAATACAAAGTGTGCGGTTACATGTACAGAGGGAGAACAAATTATAAAATAAAATAACAAAACAACGTTTAGTTATATACTTTTGAGTATCTTTTTCGCTAACGTTCTACCGGTTTTTCAGGATTCACAGTGATTAAAACAATGAAAAGTAGCGATGTGACCACTTTGAAAGAACTACTTCAAAGAACTACATCTTTTGACAACAGTTCCTACTTATTTCATTGTTCATTGAACAAATACTTCAATTGAAGCCGGTAGTTCATTTTAGAGTTCATTCATTTCAATTACTTCATTTCATTGAACAAATATTTCAATTGAAGTTGGTAGTTCATTTTAGCCTTCATTCATTTCATTGATTTCATTTTATTTGAAAAAAATACTTGTAAAACAATTGTAGTCGGTAGTTCATCTCGGCGAGGAACCGGTTCCAGTTCTTTCCAGTTTCAAAGTGCTATCGACTAGTACGTGATTTTGTTGGCGAGGAACCAGTTCTAGCTCTTTCCGTTTTCAAATCTCTACCGACTAGTACGTGCTTTTTCAGCGAGGAACCGGTCCCAAAAATAACTGAACAAATAAGCGGATAAATTCAAATCTCATTTTTGCGAGTTCGACTTCAATTGAAGTGTTCACTTCGAAGGGTTCATTTTAAAGAATTAACAATTCGTGAAGCATTCACAAAACATTGAAGTTTTTCCCAACGCTAATGAAAAGGATAGAGATATTATAAGGAAAACTAGGTACGTGTCCAGTTCCGCCTTCAGTTAGCTCAACAACAATCCGAAAGCACGTGACCGAATTTCAAACATGTCAGGTAACCCTGTTTCAACGCTTCTTTGACGATTTTCCGCTTGAGTTGAGCGTCTCTTCCGTTGGCGAGTTTCGGTTTTGGTTCCGACGGTGGCACCCAGCCCAGCCCATTGTCCCACCAATCCTTCCCGACTCCCCGTAAGACATACATACTGCATCAGCGATTTCCAAAGGGGGCGGCGAGGGTAATAAGAAGGCGAAATTTTAGTCACCGAAAATATTGTTCGATATTTTTCCGCTTAAGGGTCAGCACAATTACGTTAAAAGTTACTCTGTAGCATTCTAATACAAGCATTACTATAAATTATTTATTTGCAATTTTTCTATGTGTTGTTAGAAAAATGTCTGAGGTTTCAGTGAATACAATTTTTCAACTGTAATCCAATAAATTCTTTAAAAAACATAACAAAATGTCAGTAAAAGGTGCAGTTTGAAAACCAGCAAATGCAAAAAAAAAAGATTTTTTTAAATTTTACCCAAAATTCCAGTATGCATTTCATAAAGAATTCAAAAGATTACTTTTTAAGAATTGTATTCACCGGAAACCATAGAATTTTTTCTAACTACGCATATAGAACTACAGGTAAATATTGTGTAGTTTTGCTTGTACTAGAAAGCAAAAGAGTGTGTATTTTTAGGTGCTGGCCCTTAACTTACACAAGAATCATTAATATGAACCGTTAATGTACGAGATCTGCTCGAAACAATTTTCGGTTAAATTTCTGCTGAGGAAGCAAAAGTAAACTTCCTAGTGCCCTGGGGCATCCTCGACTTCTTCTTCCATTCCTTCTACAAATAATCAACAAGATTTTTGAATCTATTTCTTTCATTTTTTTTTTTTTTTTTTTTGGTTTATTTGATTTATTTTGTTACATACATTTAAAAATTACAGAAATAATAAAATAATGTAGACATAACAAAAAAAAAATCCCACATAGGCAAAAGCCAGTGCGTGGGTATACTAATTCAAATCATAGTTATAGCTCTCTATAGTTACATTTTACAGTATAAGGTACATTTCAAATTAAGTAAAAAATAAAAATAAAATAATAATTTAAAAATATATATAAAGGGTCCGCCAAATAACTTTTTTTTTTTTTGAAAAAGGGCGCAAAAACATCGAGTGTAGCTTCGGTTGTGTGGCACGTAGCGCCGTCCTGTTGGAAACCAAATGTGCCAATATCCTCCTCTTCAATTTTTGTGAACAAAAATTCGTTCAACATGGCCCGATAACGATCGCCATTGACTGTAACGGCCACTCCTTGCTCATTTTCAAAGAAAAATGGCCCAATTATGCCTCTGGACCAAAATCCGCACCAAACAGTGACTCGTTTTGGGTGTACCGGCTTTTCAATGTATGCGTGCGGGTTTTCTGTGCCCCAAATACGACAATTTTGCTTGTTTACATACCCGCCAAGATCAAAATGAGCTTCATCCGAAAAGATGATTTTTTTGGCAAAATCGGCATCTTCTGTAAGTCGATCGCAGGCCCACTCAGCGAAGCGAAAAACGCATTGGATGGCTAGTCAGTTGGCTTCAACTCCTGAACCAATTGGACTTTTGTATGGCGTCATACCAAGGTCTTTATGCAAAATTCGTCTCAATGATGTCTCCGAAATGTTCAATTGTTGAGAACGACGGTGAATTGATGTTGATGGCGCTTCACGCACACTTTCTGCCACAGCATCGATATTCTCGGGTGTACGCACTGTTTTTGGCTTTTCACGCTTTGGTTTATCGATGAGGATGCCAGTTTCTTTCACTTTTTTCACAAGATAACGAACATACGGAGCTGACGGTGCTTCTCTTCTTCCAAAAACCGTACGCAATTTTCGCACACATTCTGCAACATTACCATGATTTTCAAAGTAATGTCGCAATATTTCCAGCGTTGTTCAAGCGTATACACAACCATATTCGCTCAGCGGAAGGATAAAACTAATTATCTGTCAAATCAGACATGAGCTAAGTGTTACCATTCACGAAATAAGCACTAGTTGAAAAAAAGTTATTTGGCCCTTATATATATTATTATTATTATTATTTTTTCTTTTTTTTTTTTTTCAAATTCAAAATCACAACAGATAAGTTAGTTAATTTTTTAGAATTCAGCACTTATAGTATGAAGAGGCTGGTATCTTTTGCTTTTATCCAGTTTTTTATTACATTTTTGTATGTATTTAAGGAAGTTGTATTTGAACACTTAAAATGTAATGAAAGTGAATTATACATTTTTGGGGCAATGAAGTATGCATGTCTCTGCGCAAGTCTAGTTTTGCAGAGAGGTACCTCCAGTACATTATTTATTCTGTTGCTGTAAAACGTTAGTTCATTTGTGTCTAAGGATCAGCACTCAAAAATTTGCACTTTTTGGCTTTCTAGTACCAGCAAGGTACAATTTTTTATCTGTTAATTCTAAACGGGTAGTTAGAAAAACGTTTAAGGTTTCCAATCAATACAACGCTTAAACATTAATCTTTTAAATTCTATATGAAATGCACACTGGAATTTCAGGTAAAACGTTCAAAAATGCCTTAGCTGGTTTTCAAACTGCAACTTTTACTGACATTTTAGTATTTTTTCATGGAAATTAAAGGGTTACAGTTAAAAAAATGTCCAAGGTTTCCGGTGAATACAATACCTTTAGAAAAATTCCATACAAATCATTATTGTATTGTACAAATCATTATATAAGTATTGCTTGTATTAAAATCCTACAAAGAAATGGTAAGCGTTATTCATGAGTGCTGACCCTTTAATATTGTCAACATTCTTATTTGTGAAAAAAAGCCATAGAATCCTATTGCGAGGGAGGAAATGGAAAATACCTCGATGGTGGGCAGTGAGATAAATAAGTTTGGGAACTCTACGAGATGTTACATACTTTATTGATGGGTCCAATTGATGGCGAAAAGAGCCATAAGGCTTGGTGAACTCCATTGTCTTTGTACTTTTCAAATCAACGGTTACTTCATCACACGCCGATCACAATGCATCATCATAAGTGATTTTTAAATAACTTCTCATTGATGCATTCCCACGGAACCCGGGAATAATTATGTATTTCTATGATCTATTAACTGTTAGTGTTTATAATGCTCTCTCATTTAAAAAAAAAAAATCCAATTTAATTATAAAAACGGGGGAGTCGTATCTAGGGTGGAAGATTTTTCAGTATAACATACTATGGGAAACTAATACGTTAACGAAATCAATGTTTTTATTCTGCACTCGGTTGAATATTATAAGGTTAATAAATGTTTTTTTTTCTATCTATTTAATACAAAAAAAGAATCATGTTCAATCTTGTTTGTTTATTTAAATATACTGTAATCTGACGAATATGGTTTTTTTTAAATTCTAAACAAAGTATTGCCCGAGACCAAAATGAACTTTACACTCTTAATTCGAAATAAGTTCAGAAATCGCTGTTTGAAGTCTGTCGGTTAACCCTGTACATTTGAATATGCAAATAAATCACCCAACCGCTCGGAGCAAGGGGAACTATGGTAACCCAGAGTGGTAGATAATCTCGTTATCGCCCTGGTGAAAGACCACTATTCAGAATCGAAATGTTGCTTTAAATGGCTTTAGCCGTGTTTGGTGACCAGATCTGAATAGCCTCGCACTTCCCAGCCTTCCTCTTCCCCATCTGTTCCCCTACCTACTACCTTCAACCAGTGGCGGCTCGTCAGTTTTTAGTGTGCTAGAGTGCTGAGATTGAAAAATACGATATTGTTAATGTTATTGTAGCCAAAATGATTTTTATTTTTTTTCAAGATTTTATTTTTTGTATGAATATTTTCAGGATTTTTCAGTTTTGGTGGTGCACTGCACGGATTTCTGAAAAATCTTCATACTAAAAGTTAAAATTTCGAAAAAAAAAAATATATATTTTCGGCTACAACAACATCAATGATGACGGTTTTTTTTCAATCTTACCACTCTAGCACACTAAAAAGTCACGAGCCGCCACTGCCTTCAACCTCTCTTATTGGGGATGCCATAGTCTCACTGGCTCTAGAGGGTTGGGAGCAGTTGAAACTCTTGCGCGGTATTCACTATATTCCCAACCTTCCTCTTCCAAATCTCTTTCCCTTCCCAGCTACCCCTGCAGCCTCACAACATACCCCAATTAGGGATGCCATAAACCCACTGGCTTCAGACAGTTACGAACAGTTGGGACTCTTGTGCAGTATTTCTATTTTTTTTCTGTTTTTAACCTAAATTGGGAAAATGTTGTGAGGCTGAAGGAGGTTAGGAGGGTAAAGAGAAGAGGAAGAAGAAGGTTGAAAAGTCCCTGACTATTCGTATCTGATCTCTAAACATCGCTTAAGCCGCGTTTAGTGATCAGATCTGACTGTCAAATCGATTACGGGTAGTTAAAATAGCAATATTCAATAAATCTTGATGCTTACTGATTTAACAGAGATCTCACAAAACAGTTGTTCACCAAATACATTAAGAGATGAATGATATAAAAATATTGTAGATACATGCATAGTGGAATAAAAGAAACTAAACATTTCTTTACACCCCACATACCATAAAGACCAGGTATTAAATATCCGAAGGAGTTATATGAGTACAAACTGAAGTAGTGTGACAAATTATATATAATACAATAACGCAAATAATGTGAGCATCAAAAAAAGATAAAAATATAAGAGAGGTTTACTTTTGTATCCATGTTATGAGATAATCGTTGAATTGGCAAGTGTAAAAATGTGGGTAAAAAAATATTTTATCTAAAAGTATGTAGAATGTAGATCGTTATGTAACAGTCACTCTTGTACGTATTTCAAGAGATAGTGACAGAACTCCATATATGTGCATCTAAATATATCTAACGTAGATGTAGCTTCATTGAATAGTTCCATCCCTTTATATACGAGTATATATGTATAAATATGCACGGAATGTAGATACAAGAAGGTTATAACATCCTATTTATGTATTCAAACACTTTTTTTACTACTCTACAACCATTCCTTATTTTCTTTGTGCATATAATTCTCATTTTTTCACTGTCAATTGCAAACCTTTTAATGTAAAAGCCCTCTCGGGCGTATGCAATAAAATAAATAAATAAATATATTGGCTTGTTTTTGAGGAAGTTCTGACTTTTGGTGTGTAAAACGTCACATGGCGCCTCGCACGAACGTACTTACTTGGGTTATAAATACCCCCAGAAATAAACTTACTTAAAAATGTTTCCCCAAAAACTACTTCCGGCGGGCTTGCAGAGTGTGATAATCAAGCATTCCGCATAAAAATAACGAAGGAAATAGAAATGGGTAATGTGTATACTCCCTCATGTATAAGTAACCCATTAAACCTCTTTTGCACTCTTTCTATTTCGAAGGATGTATGATTTCCTCACAACTTTCGCTGTTTCGTCAAAGTTTACATTACAGTTTCATGCACTCTGATTGAATGTGAACTCCATTAATTCTAACAGCGCCATATGGCTCCATTACTTTCACTGCCCACTGGGAACTGTGGAATATCGTAAACTCAAAACACAATATCGTGAGACCAATCGGAAAACAATGCTTTACGCCGGATATTTCAATGCCAAGGTTCGTGTTCATTTTGAACATGAGAAAAACACCGACGAGAACTGTAACTTTCATTATTACTTTGGTTTCCCCATTGTGGCTGCTTGAGATAGAGTGTACAATGTGAGATATGACAAAACGTGCGATGTTTTATGCTTTGTACAGACAACTTGTTAAATTGCGATGAATGCGCGCGCTGGTATTCAAGTAGACAAAGAATAAGCTTCTTACAACTTGAATGGAGAGCTTTTGACACTTTTGGGAGACTGATGAGGTGTCGGTGCCTTCTCAAGTGTCATCCATTCTCACCAAATATGACACACGTAGATATTTCAAGTCGAGATGATGGATATTTTATGGCACCTGACAAATTTTCGCCTTTTGTAAAGCAACATTTTAGGGCAATTTGTAATACTGACTTTTGAAGAAGACTCTTTTAAGAACACTTTTTTATTGATGCGTCTTTTGCATTCAAAATCCTGAAAATATTTTGAGTTCACCTACCCTAATACCCAGTGGCGTGCAGTTGTGACGTGCAGTAAAGTTTTTGGTCAGGGTAGGCGGTGGGAAAAACAGCGGATTAATTGATAATAGAGATTGGTACCAAATGTATATAATTTTTAAAGTGAATAGTCTCCACTGCTGCCAATTTTCTAGAGCCAGTGAGACTATGGCATCCCCAAACGGCGTATGTTGTGAGGCTGAAGGTAGTGGGATGTTGAAGAAGATGAGGAACAGGAAGGTTGGAAAGTATCTGACTATTCAGATATGGTCACTAAACAGAGCTTAAGCCATTTCAAGCAACGCTTCGATTTTGAATGGTGGCCTTTCACCAGGGCAATACTTAGTGTATCTACCACTCTGGAACGTGTCGCAAAAATATACTATACATTGTTTTATGTGAATTAAATGTGGTATGACACATGTTAATTAAATAAAATGTATTTGCGCACGCTGGGTTTGAACCCGCGACCTCTGGATGCGTCTTACCCTCAGAGTATATAGAGTGGTATCAATCCAAGGCAGTGTAGTCAGTTTTTGATGATTTTTACCTGACTCGGCAGACCTGGGCGTGGCTAAGACTAAGACTAGGGTATTTATACATCCACTCATATCGCAAATCGACGTAATGTTTTTATTTATTCGCATAACCACTTTTTCACAGTATTGAAATCAACAAAAATATAGCATCTAACCTAAAAAACCGTTTAGTTGTGTCAAGTTTAGTGGCATTGTAAAAAATGTGGGCAGGAGTCCCGCGGTGACCCAGTAGCCCAAGATCATTGTGGCAGTACATAGAAGCGGCGTATTATATTTGTTGTCTCTTTCTCTCTCATGGGGTATGACGTAAAAACCCCGAGAAAGTGATTTATCGCAAGTTTGTATGAGTTGGGTAAGAATAATTAGCTTTCTCTCCATACATTGTTTCTCCAAGGTCTTGCCACTAGACCTCGCAGGCCGTGGAATTTGCTATTGAATTTGTTCTGTAAAAGCACTGCCTTTGACACGAACAAAGATACTAACACAAACGAGCCACTTGAACGCTCAACAGCTCACAGCATGCATATTTTGTGTAGTCTAGTGAATATAGAATAATCTTCTCTGACGTTGTCGGTGTTTGAGCATATGTAGTTACTGCTTTTAGTAGGAAGGTCGGTGGTGCGATTAGCTAAATTTCGCACCTATTTTTGAAAGTTAAAGTAAGTTAAGTTAAAAGATTTATTTTCTGCAATAATTTCATATTATTTAATCCAATATTACACATATTTTTTATGCGACTACGGCAGGGTAGGCAGTGCTTATATGCCTTCATGGAGTGCACGCCTCTGCTAATTCCTACTTAATGATATATATTTCGATTCTGGTCTAATTTACTATTTGATTTGTGTGGGATTTTTTTTTCCTCGTGTAGTTCCTTTCCAAGTAGAGTGTCTAACAATGGCAGGCCCGATTTGAAGGGATAGGGAAGACGAAGATTGGAAGATGTCTAGTTATTCAGATCCCGAAGTCACTAAACATAGTTTCGGCAGGGCTGGTCCTGTGCAGGTGCGATTGGAGCAGCCCGCTCCAGGCGGCGAATCGTCAAGGCGCTGATAGTACCCAATCACAATGCTTTATATATATCATATAAAAATTTAAAAAAATATACTTTTAATGGACGACAACTGAACCCGTAAATTCCTGGGTCAACGGCGCGAAGGAAAAACCGGCGCCTCTCGTCTTGTACTTGATACGAGTTGGTACCAATATTCTGTTCGAACGAAAATTTTACCTGCAACAGGCGTAGTTTGACTCAGGGTCGGGTTTGAGTTTAGGCCATATGAAGCATCGTTTCGATTATGAATGGTGGTCTAGCCACCAGAGTTATGCAGTAATAATCTTCCACAGTTCTCCTGGGAATGCACAAATTTCACTTTAACAGAAGGTGTGGTATTTCACGTGGTACCGATTGCAAAATGTATGCATTAACCCCATCAACTGTAACGTTTAATGATTTGTTCCTTATTTGCAGCCCGTGGGCACCTATGCCGGAAAATACGAGTGGGCGGGGGGCGCGGCGGGCGGCACCGCGGGCGGCCAGGACTGCTCGCTGTGGGTGAGGGCGGCCTCTCTGCAGCTGGACGATGGACTCTGGCAGTGTCAGGTCACGGCCAGCTCCTACGATGTGCAGGTAAGGTTCGAAGAAATGATTCAAATGCTGGAGATAGTACAACCCTATTACAACAAGGGTTGTTATAAGCGCCCCAATTTTTCATTTATGATTTCCTGTGATATCTGACAGGAGTTGAAAACTGCTTAAAATAGCCTCGATCTACGCAGTGATTTTGAACGAGCTGTTTTTGTTTGGAAGCCTTTTTTAAAGTGAATACCGCACAAGAGTCCCAACTGCTCCCAACCGTCTGGAGCCAGTGGGACTATGGCATCCCTAATTTGGGTATGTTGTGAGGCTAAAGGTAGTAGAGAGTGGAAGGAGATGGAGAAGAGGAAGGTTGAGAAGCACCTAGCTAATCGGATTTGGTTACAAAACACAACTAAAGCCATTTTGAGTAACGTTTTGATTCTGAATGTTGGTCTTTCACCAGAGCATCTACCACTAACCAGCTAATAAAATATATGCAAACTAAATTAGGCGACATAACCTATGATTTTAGATATTCCTCTGATAGCGCCATTGTAACCCATTCCTATTTCCCCACAAACAACGCGTTTAATAGAAGGAGAGGTTCCAACATAACTCTTAGTGGTAGAGTCATAAATAATCATTAGTATTTTCCTAAGACCTTTGATCTGTCACATTGCCCCTGCAGGATGCCTTATCGAGCCCCGCAGTGCCCCTATCAGTTCACGTGCCCCCGCAGCCGCCCCGCATCATGCTGGACGGGGCCCCCCTGGCCCCCGGTAGGCCCCTACCGGCCGCCCAGGGCAAGAGGACCTCGGTGCTGTGCGAAGCGAGGTATGGCAATCCGCCTGCGGCCATCTCCTGGTACCTTGGTGAGAAACAACTTCTTTCTAACATCAAACCTTAATTTATTCTTTGTTACACTCAAATTCGACCGTCACCCATTTTCTTGCGACCATTTCATTTTGCACACGTGCAAACTTATTTTGATAATTCACATAGCATATTTAAAAAAAATTAAGACTCGATGAAAATAAATTGATGATTTTACGAGTTTATGAGTAAATGCATGTCAAATTGTTTTTATCGGCCATTATCACTGAACAGATAAACTTATAGAAGTGTATTGTGAGGGTGTCCGTGCGCCCAAAGTATGGAGTTAATTTAATCTTACATCGGGTGGAAATATTTTTCGAATACCGATATTCTTTCTTGCACAGAAAATCAATTGCATTGGCCTATCTAGGACCTAAGAGTCAAGAGTATTATGTGAATTGGCGATAGTTATTTTTCACCTCGGTTTAGAGCGTAGATCACTTTTCAGTGATGCCAGAGGAAAATACTACAAAATACACCCTATAAAACAGGTTTATGAATAATTGTAACATAATAATATGCTGTATGCTATAATATATCGTCGCTGGAAAGGCAAAAGAGCTTAAGCGACACTTTGGTCAAAAATGAGTTAAATGTGCAATTTTGATCAGTTTCTGTTGTTGCATCGAATGCTCTGACTCTCGTTTGATTCTGAAGACTTTCTGTGAAGACTCAGCCATCCAAAGTATATTTTCCATTAGGGAGAAGGCTTGACTCATTTTTTCAAAATCCAACCAGGTACAGAAGACTTTTATGAATTTTATTGTAAAACAAGAAAAACTTTGAAGTGCTCTGGTGTAAACTTTCCAAAATGGTGCTTCAGGCCTTTTGTCTTTCCGGCGACAATATTGTTTTCCTTCTCAAATACTCAAAAACATAACATTTAAATAACAATATGTCCCCTATCGTCTGAATTTGTTACCTTTGAAAAAACGGCCCTGTACAAATTATTCTAATATTATTACCTAATTCTCGGTCGCTCTTTTTTTTAACTGTTGTGAAGAATTCTGAGAAAAAAAATCAGGTTGAACCATAGTTTTTTTTTTCAATATTTGTACTCTTTTGTTTTTTATATATTTTTTTTCTCTATTCGTCGCTTTTAATTATAACTAATGCCTATTTCAGACGATGACCAGCTCAGTGCCTGGAGCCAGACAAACTCCTCGGAGACGGAGCGGCCCAGGGTGTGGGCGGCGCGCTCCGCCCTGGAGCTAGTAGGCGCGCGCTCCTCGCATGGGCGGGAGTGCTGGCCTGCAGGGCGGCGCATCCCGCCTACCCCTCCCCGGGCTATAAGGTGGCCACTGCTACGCTGGATGTCACCTGTAAGGATTACTTCTTTGTTTCTTTATGCTATAGAGGAACACCATAAAAGCACAGATCCACAAACTTGTCTGCGCAGGCGACCAAAAAGAGCAAACGAGGGAGTCCTAAGAGGGATCAACGAACGAACGAACTAACTACTATTTTTTTTTGCAATGGTAAAACCAATATCTACAGAAGCGACATCCAGTAGTTCCGAGCCCGACTGCAGATCGCCAACAAAAAACGACAACTCACGTCGGCTAAACATGCTTAATTTAGTCGTCAACTAACTGCTCATTTGTTCGTTGGCGATCTGCAGTCAGGCTCGGGAACGATTCCTAATTACCGACCATTCCTACATGACGTCCATGGATTCTAAGAACTGCAATCTGTTAATTACCAGCGTTACAAATAACGTTGTTGGTTTCGTCTCGACACGCGTCAAAAGAGACATAGTCAATCAATCGTAAAGTAGCGTATTCGGAATAAACTTTCAGACATTTCTATGTATGAGCTATTTTCGAACGGAATCTTGGACAGAAGACGCTAGTTACTGGTTTATTCACGACACACACGTCAAAAAGAACACAGTGAGTAAATCGTGAAGGACCGTAATCAGAATAAAATTTCAAACTTTTGAATGTATGAGCAATTTTTCCAGTGTATGTTTTCGAACGTGGCAGAAGACGCGTCTAGACTTTGAGCGTATTAATACTATCAGTTACATACCCTGTAATCCCAGAGTATTTTACGAAGCTGTATTTAAGATTACGAATTGGCCCATTATGTTTTATTTAGCTCCAATCCTTTAACAACTTTTTCTCCCCGTACGAGCAAAGATCGAAATCAATTGCCTGTCAGCTTCCTCAAGGTTCATTCAACATGCAATTTAATTTATGCCTATCGTGCAGCAAAACTTTTGATTAATTTCGAACACGAAAATCTCCATGCGATATGGAAATTCGGTGAGACTATGAATTCATTGTACATGACAAAAATATTACAGCTTTGTTCACAACAAGGACATCAAAATGAAAAACAGCACAAAATTTACTACAGAATTGCAATTTTCTTGATACTCTGTTCATTTTGAGTATTGATGCGATGTTTGATTTTCCATTTATTTGTATGTTGACGATCTCGCGGTCGAATGGTAAGACGCTCGACTACGGATCCAGAGGTCGCGATTTCATACCACATACATTTTATTTATATAAAAGTACCTCTAAGTATCGCCCCGGTGAAAGACCACCATTCAGAATCGAAACGTTGCTTGAAATGGGTTTAGCAGTGTTTAGTGACCAGATCTGATATCTAGGTACTTCCCAGCCTTCCTCTTACCCATCTCCTTCCCCTCCTACAGCCTCACAACATTCCCCAAATAGGGATGCCATAGTCTCACTGGCTCTAGTCGGGTGGGAGCAATTAGGACTCTTATACGGTATTAACTATTACAAAAAAGTTAAAATGATTTTATGATTATAAACTTTTTATCCTTATTTTCTCTTATATATTAATAAAATATATATTAATCCAATTAATCACTATATAACCCGTCTCCCAGAAGGTAATAAATCCACCCGAAGATTTATTTGAATGTTATTGTAAAGCCACCCCTGTCAACAATAAAACAAAATAATGAATTTTACTTTGAGCCAATGACGTACATTTCGGAAATTGATGTTATATATACCATAGATTGACTTCAAATTTTACTAGTTTGAAGATGCCCGTTGCAAGATGAAACCGGTCCGGTCAAAAATAAATAAGTGGAAATAAGTTACAAAAGTATTTTGATCATAAATTCATATTTAAATGGAATTCCACTACGAATTATCAGTTTCAAAATTAGAAATAGTTTTAGATTGTTTTAGACCCGACAATGTCCAAAACTTAGTTCTCTAAAGAACTAAGTTTTGGACATTGTCGGAGCATTCTTCATCGGGCTCTGCTGCATCTTTTCTATAAGCATACCCCTTAAAACGCCGTTGTAACCTCTCCCTTTCCTGTGGAATGGCTTTCGAAAAAAAAAATCTACCATATACTGTAGTTACAAAAACCATTGAGACCGTATGCACACGGAGATACTAAAAATAAACTGAACTGGTTTGTGATTGAAATTACTAGCCGGTTACTAACTCTTTAGTGACGCGGCTCCACACACGCAGGCTACTCAGAAGTGATCTAAATCTACAGTTTTCTGTGTGATGTGCAAGGTTAATTATACGAAGTTTTATAAAACGGATATTTTCTACTTCTTCCACTACTTTTTGTATTTACTTGTTGATCTTTCATTGACGTACGTGAATAAAAATGAAATTATAAAAAAATGAAATATATACAATGAAATAATAAAAAATATATACGATAATATTATAAAATAAAATGATGGGACAAGAAACGTCGATGTATTTAATCGGACGAATAACTCTGCGACTCAAGTCAAAAACGAGTCGACAGGTCGACTTTCCTACCAGCTGGTTACTAAAGCGTTAGTGACTGTTTAGAGACTGTAGCACCGCGTGCGGTTTCTCATTTAATTACAAAGGTTCAAACTCATCGCGGACTGGTTAGTACTTTGCGTTCGTGACCAGTTTCTTTTTAGTATATCCGTGTGCAGAGGACCTTACAGTCAAACGAAGACATAAGAATAAATTAAAAGGGGTTACCGGAAACCTTTGTTTTCAAAAAATCAGTATATGTTAAGATACAACAATGTGAATCACCAGTGAATCATGTGACTGCTTTTTGTCTACGTCTTCGTGCAGTGGTGCCTCGCGGACCGGAAAGTAGTTGGCCAATTTAATTACCAGTTCACCGATATGATCTCTGGTTTAAACCTGAAGAGTAGAACGTACTGAAGTTTCAACAAAATATCGTCGCTGGAAAGTAAAAAAGGGCATAAGCGATACTTTTTTTTTAAATGAGTGAAATATGCAGTTTTTTTTTTCTGCATCTAATGCTCTGACTCTAATTTGATTCTAAAGACTTTTGTGATCCTTATCGTAGAATGACATAAATGATAAAATTTCAAAATAAAGTCATCCGGTTAGTCCTCGACATCCCAAAACGGATTAGAATGTCCCAATCACATCGAGGTTCGGAAGTTCCCGTCTTTCGCGTCAAATTTTAAAAGCCGAAACAATTTTTCCGGAAGGATAATATTGTCACTGGAAAAGCAAAAAGCCTTAAGCGACACTTTGGTAAGAAATTAATTAAATGTGCAGATTTGATCGGGTTTTTTTTCTGCATCCAATGCTCTGACTCTAATTTGATTCTGAAGACTTTTGTGGTCTTTCAGTCATCTAAAATATATTTACCATTTGAGAGAAGGCTTGACTCAAGCGACACAAGTTTTAGATTTTTTAGCTTTTTGTCGTTTCAGGTAACTCAGTCAGAGCATTGAGTTACCTGAATCAACTGTTTTTTTTCAAAATCCAACCAGGGAAATGAAGACTTATGAATTTTATTGTAAAATTTAAAAAAACTTTAAAGTTCTCTGGTGTAAACTTTCCAAAATGGCGCTTTAGCCCTTTTGCCTTTCCAGCGACGATATATTTAGGTATCTGAGAATTTTATGGGGTCATACTTCACTCCAACGCCTTTTGGTCTTCTTTTTCTATGCCTTATTTTCTTAAAGTTTATATTTAACCCAATATGTAATAAGCTGCCCGAAACCATCAAAATTATGCCAATCAATAAATTCAAAACAGCCTATAGGAACTATTTAAAATACCTATAAATAAAAATAATAAGCAGTATATAATTTAAAATGTTATTAAGTCAAAATAAAATGAAATAATTAGATACATTGTAAACTTTAATGTATGTGTAACTAATATAAAATAAATAAAACTAATATATGTCTAGAAAATTTTTACAGCTCATTGATTTCAGGACTTGGCTGTTTGTTAGTCCTGGAGGTCAACTTTTATTTACAAAGTTTTATATCCGTTTCCAGTTGCCCCAATAGCGCACATAACGGGCGCTGAAGACCTCGGGGCTGTTGAAGAGGGTGGTCGCGCCCTTTCACTCCGCTGCCTGGCCGAGGGCAACCCCGCGCCCTCTGCCTGGTGGGTGAGGTCCGCGTCCATGACGCCCCCATCCACCAATCCTGCTGATACGCTCTTGCTGGCCCCCATCGCCAGGAACCATTCGGGTTAGTACCAAAGAAATAAGGTTCACCGTAAATATTCCAGATTAAGGGTTAATATTCCAGAGAACATTTTACCTTTACCTCATGTTTACCACGGGTTACACGTTCGTTTATGAGAATGAAAGAAATTTTACTACGAACGTACAAGCGGAATCTTTGAGTATCATGACGAGATGGTTTTAAACCGTAGAATTTGGAGATGGTGAATATTTATTATTTCTAATTTTGAAACTCTTAATTCGTGGTAGAACTTGATTTTAATGATTTCAATAATACCATTTTTTTTACTTTATTCCACTATTTTTTTATTTAAGACCTGACCGGTTTTACCTCATGACGGGCATCAGTCTGAATATGCCCGTCTAAATGTGAAACCGGTCAGGTCTTATAATAAAAAATAGTGTAATAAAGTTAAAAATTTGGTATTATTAAAATAATTAAATATTAATTACCTGTTGTTTATTTTCAACTTCGCCAGAGTTTCCTTAGTATTTTATCGAAACCTTTTTCCTTACTGAATAAGTACAAAATTGTTCTTATTTATAACAGCTAAGTGGATGTTTCAATACTCCGTGATAAAAGGACGTTGCGACATAATAATACCAGAGAGATAAAGCTGCGCAAATTTAATTTTGAACTACATGTACGAAAAAAAATTCGAAATTGGGATAGGTCATTTTTTATGTTCTTTAACATTTTAAAATGTAATTTTTTCAGGAACTTACACTTGCCATGCCAAAAATTCAATGGGAGAATCGGATCCTGTCAGCATTGAAATAGACGTGAGATGTAAGAACTTATTAGTTTTTCCTCTAAATCATTTATTTTTAATTTACTATTTCTGATATTTATGCAACTTTTATTAGTACTTCACTCATCGCTTCTTCATTCATCTTTTGATCATCTAACATTCATCTGTAATCTATCTTTCAGTCATCACTGCTTCATTCATCTTTCAATCCTCTACCATTCATCTTTCTTTCATCTTTCAGTCATCACTCTTTAATTTATCTTTCAATCATCTTTCATTCATCCTTCACTCGTCACACCTTCATTTGTCTTTCAATCATCTATCATTCGTCTTTCATTAATATTTAAGTCCTCACTGCTTCATTCATCTTTCAATCTTCTACCATTCATATTTTATTCATATTTCAGTCATCACTCCTTCGTTCATCTTTCAATCATTCGTCATTCATTCATATTTTACTCATCATTCCTTCATTCATCTTTCATTCATCTTTTACTCATCACTCCTTCATTTATTTTTAAATAATCTTTCATTGATCATACATTCATTGTTTACTCATCACTTCTCCATTCATCTTTCATTAATTTTTCACATATCTTCTATTCGTCTTTTATTCGCCTTTCATTCGTTTTTCGTTCGTCTTTCATTTGTCTTTCATTCGTCCTTCATTCGTCTTTCATTGGTCTTTCATTCGACTTTCAATTGTCTTTAATTAACATTTCATTGATTTATCGTTCATCTTACATCACTTCTTCATTCATCTTTCATCCATATTTTATTAATCTTTCATTGATGTATTTTATATATCTTAGATTAATCGTTCACTCATATTTCATTCGCCACTAATCTTTCTAGATGCTGCTCACGTCGTATGGGTGGGACCAGAGCCCGCCGTCCAATCTTCTCTATTTTCGAGAGTAGTTCTAGAATGCAGAGCTGAGGGCAACCCTCCACCACGATACTTATGGACACACTTGTAAGTAAATCAAATACACTAAAGCACATTCTGTAACTTTATATACAGTGGCCAAAACTGCAACCTTCAGGGTATATATTATAATAATCATAATAATAATAAATAGTTAACTTTTATGGCGCCATTTTCATGGGAAAATCACCTCAAGGGCGCTTTATAAATTAATTTATCTTACCTATAACTTTTCACTTAAACTTATAAATAATAACTTATAGTAAAGATTTATTACTATGCAGGGCAGGTACTGTGCAGGCGCAATTGGAGCAGTTCGCTCCAGGCGACGAATTTCTAAGACTCCGATAGTACCTGGTTACAGTACTTTTTTAAGCGCCCGGCGCTTTTAAATATAGAATAATAACAAAATTTAAAAAAAAACTACTAATTATAAAGGTAATTGAACCTTAAATATTCGATTCCACCTTCATTTAATATTTTATACGAGTTGGCACCTATCTTCTGTTTGAATGAAAAATGCGCACTGGGTGTAAAAAAGAGACAAAATTATACAGAAACAAGCAGTACAAATGAGAGAGAGATTGGCGCAAATTTTGTTAAATGAAAGAAATACACAGCGCTATCCGAATTTAATAGTGCTGTCGCATTCTTTCAACAAAACTAGACATTTCAACGATTTTTTTTCACAATGTGAATGCACATGAATTTGGAACGTATTTAAAAGTAGCGTAAATATAATTTGTGAATACTGATATAGTTGTTAAGTGGAGATAAATAGAAACATCTAGCTACTTGCAAATAATGTTTCAATTTGTGTCGCACGTCAACGTTTTTGTTTTGTTTAGTCTTTCTTTTTTTAACAATAAAATATATTTTTTAACTAATCTCATACTCGAAATGCAATTATTCTAATTTACAAGTTTGAATTTGGAGAAAAAAGTGCTAATGTGCATTAGGTTAAAGTTAGGAGCCTAAGGAAACGGCATCTAATTTTCGCCCCAATGCTCGAATTTTGCCCGAAAAATTGATTTTTTTAACAAACGCAACAGGATGATTTTTTCTTTTAATCTTCTTAATATCCATAATTTTTAACAGAATTTCAAAGATTCATTTAATTCGGTCCAATAGAGCCGGAGAAAACAGCTTCTAATTTCCCACCCCAAGGCTCGCATTTTGCCTGTAGAGTAGTATTTTTTAACAAATGTTACTTTTGGAGGATTTTTTTATTTTGATCGTCTTTAGTCTATCATTCTTAACAGAATTCCAAAGGTTCACTTCATTCGGTCCCATAGAGCCTGAGAAAACGACTTCTAATTTCCGACCCCAAGGCTCGCATTTTGCCTGTAGAGTAGTATTTTTTAACAAATGTTACTTTTGGAGGATTTTTTTTCTTTTGATCGTCTTTAGTCTATCATTCTTAACAGAATTCCAAAGGTTCACTTCATTCGGTCTCATAGAGCCTGAGAAAACGACTTCTAATTTCCGACCCCAAGGCTCGCATTTTGCCTGCAGAGTAGTATTTTTTTAACAAATGTTACTTTTGGGGAATTTTTTTCTTTTGATCGTCTTTAGTCTATCATTCTTAACAGAATTCCAAAGGTTCACTTCATTCGGTCTCATAGAGCCTGAGAAAACAAATTCTAATTTCCGACCCCGAGGCTCGCATTTTGCCTGCAAAGTAGTATTTTTTTAACAAATGTTACTTTTGGAGGATTTTTTTTTTGATCGTCTTTAGTCTATTATTCTTAAACTGCCCATAGAGCCAATGAAAACAATTTCAAATTTCCATTTTTTTGGGTATTCGTGAGTTACAAAAAGAGCCGGAGAAGGCTCGCGTTTTGCCTGCAAAGTAGTATTTTTTTAACAAATGTTACTTTTGGGGAATTTTTTCTTTTGATCGTCTTTAGTCTATCATTCTTAACAGAATTTTAAAGGTTCACTTCATTCGGTCCCATAGAGCCTGAGAAAACGACTTCTAATTTCCGACCCCAAGGCTCGCATTTTGCCTGCAAAGTAGTATTTTTTTAACAAATGTTACTTTTGGGGATTTTTTCTTTTGATCGTCTTTAGTCTATAATTCTTAACTTAGCCTGAGAAAACAAATTCTTTCCGACCCTGAGGCTCGCATTTTGCCTGCAAAGTAGTATTTTTTAACAAATGTTGTAGTTTAAAATCCTTTTTTGTGATTTACATAGTTAATAACCATGTTCTCAAATTTCTTAATAAATAACCTTTCGCTCGTCAGCATTGTGTATAATGCTGTTTATTTACTGGTTACTTGTTTGCTGTTTTATAAAAAAAAAAATTGAACTAATGAAGAAACCACGAAATTTCAGAATCAAGAAAAAAAATATCCTTAAAATTTTGTTTGTTTTAATTACTTTCCAGGCCGCTGGAAGCGGCGGGGACAGACATTGGAGGCGGCATGCCAGTGGGGAGAGACTCCCAGCTGGTCCTGCCCAACGTCTCGTATCATCAGCAAGGTTCCTACCGGTGCACAGCCGCCAACAACATCGCCGGCAGGGAGCGCTGGCACGCCGCCGATCCCATATCTCTAGTGGTGGTAAGAAATTAAACGATTTTGCCAATAATAAATAAGGAAAAACTGTTCACAAAATACACATTTTTCTATCAATAAACTTAATTAATTTATCGAAGGAAGCAATCACTTTGTGGCTTGACATTATAATTTAAATAAAAAATGTTTTAGTTTTAAGCCACTTTATTTATATACATATAACATTCGACCGGTTTCGGTTAAACTTAACCTTCTTCAGGAAAGTATATATATAAACTGTTAGTTTTATATATACTTTCCTAAACCGGTCGAATGTTGTATGTATATAAATAAAGTGGCTTAAAACTAAAACATTTTTTATTTCAAAAACTTAATTAACGTAAAAAAAATATTTGAACATTTAAAACTAAAACTTTTTCAGTCGAAAGAAGATAACAGGGTAATCTTATTGAATCCAGACCAAGAGGTTGCGTGTTTGATACCCAAGGTGCCCACCTTTCTATTTGCCATCTCTTATTCCTTTCCCCACATCCTTCATCCTCACAATATACCTACCACGAATCGGGGATGCCATAGTCCTACTGGCTCCGGGAAATTGAGACTCTTGGCAATAATCGCATAAAAAGAATTACTAATGCTTTAGTTTGTTTTCACAGAAAACTTGCCAACGGTGAACTCTGACGTCATGAAATTTGCCCAGTTTGGAATTTCTAGGTCATCGCAACTTTTAGTTCGCAACCTCTAACCCAGTACGATCTTTGAAGTTTCCAAATAACCATAATCAAAAGGTTTAACTATTAGACGTAGTACCAATAAACTGTCTGTAAATTATGTTACCTCTACCGCCAATTAATCACAGCTACACACATTCCATAGTGCATGCAATGAAAATTCCTAAATTGGCAACCCTTTATTTGTTCTTTCAGGTGGGTCCTCCGGTGGGAGAAGGCCCTGGGTCAGGAGGTCCAGCTGAAGCCAGGCTAGGAGCTGATGCACGAGTTTCCTCCCTCGTTTGTGCCGAGCCCCCTCCGCGTCGTGCCTCCTGGCACTGGGGCAGTCTCACCTTGAGCGTTCCGGCTCAGATAGGTAAGATCTTGAAGTAACAATATATGAAGGGAGAGCTAATTATTTTTACCCAACCTATACACATTTGCGATAAATCACTTTCTCCGGGCTTTTACGTCGTATACCATATACCGTCGTATACTTTCGAGAGAGAGATAACAAATTTCATGGACCGCTTCTATATACTGTAAGGATGATTTTAAGGTCCTTGTTCACGACGGGACCCAGCCCACATTTTTTATTATGTCACTAAACTTGACACAACTAAACGATTTTTTAGGTTATATGCTATATTTTTGTTGATAAAATTCTGTGAAAAAGTGGCTATACGAATAAACAAAAACATTTTGTCGATATGTGATATGAATGGATGTATAAATACCGTAGCCTTAGTCTTAGCCACGCCCAGGTGCGCCGAGTCATGTTAAAATCATCAAAAACAAGTCCAAAACTGACTTCACTACCTTGGATAGATACTACTCTACCAACTCTATGGGTAAGAACTTTGGAGTAAGAATATATATAGAGAGAGAGCTAAATATTGTTTGAGAAAAAGAGACAAGACAAGTTATCACATAATATCGAACCACTCTTAGGTATGTAAGCATGTTTTCCGTCTCCCGCGTCTCCGGCGACTCCGCCCACTACGTTTTGTTGTCGACATAACTCAACGGTTTTTGAGGTTTATCAAAAAAAATTGACAACAATACTGAGAAAAAGTGGTTATACAAATAAACAAAACATTATGTCGACATGTGCTATGAATAGCTGTAAAAAGGTGTGTCCATGAAAACCCTTGCCACGCCCGAGTTAGGAAAAAATCAACAATCCTGACTACACCGTTTAGCAAAGCTATTCCTCCTGTATACGAGTATTATTGCTCTGAAGTAAGAACTAACCAGCAATAATACTTTTTTATATTAGAAGTAAATTATTAAATTGCTAGTAGCATCTTCCAGTGGCTTACACATCAACAATAAGACCCAAGCGAACATTACCTAAAGTGAATCGAAACTAGGAATTTCCCAAATACCTCGTCTGGGCACATGCTTCAAAATTCCACTTAAAAACATACCAAAAATAAAGCCATTCGGTTAGCCCTGGGAGCCTTAATTACATTGAGTTTCGGAAGTCGCCGTCTTAAAAAAAATAAGTCTGTCGGAAACCATATAATTTCAGTGACCGTCATACTTGATGATTGACCAAAAAAACTTACACAAATGTTGATAAAACACTGACGGGCCGAGAATCGGCGGTTAACAGAGACCAATATTGATTTGCGAGTGTTATAAATCTAAATTAGCGCTCATTTCCATTTGCATTACTTCAAATAAAGGTCTCCGTTAACTGCTGACTCTCGGCCCGTCGGCGTTTGATCAAATTTTAATTTCACCCATCAAGCATAGAGGTCATTATTGATTTCCTCTTTAACTATTCTTTCAGGTCGCTACAGGTCCGTCGAGCCCGTAAAGCACGGAGCGTGCTACCTCTACGTGCTGAACGTGCTATCGAGCACGCGACAGGACGGACGCACCTACCTGCTTAGAGTTGAGAACGAGAGAGGCGCCACTGCACATGCGGCCATGCTTGTTCTTCATGGTAAGTTACTTCTTCGACAGGTACTGATGATTCATTCATCAATTTTAACGATTTTTAACATAACACATGTATTTTAGCTCAGCATGAACCTTGATATCAAGGTTATAGGGAGATTGATCGTAGCGAAATCAGTGCAATTGACTCATAGGTCTAGTAATAAACGTGATTACCCAGAGGGCACTATATTATTTTATATTCTTCATGCAAACTTTTCTATTCCTTTTTCATCATTTCATGTTATGATGATAGTGGAAAACTCTAATTTCGGGCGCCGTCATATTTCAGATTTTTACTTTACAGAAAATGCCGCACTGGCTCCTGTGATCGGCGCTGCCATCGTGGTAGCTGCTCTACTGTTGGCCATACTCTGCATCATCCGGAGATGCAGAAGTACTCAAGGTTTGTATAAAGTTTTACTTATAAATCACACATTTCAAAATAAAATTAAAACCCTTGAAAAACTTAGTGGTCCATCGGTGCACAGCTGGGATACACGCTAAGCGCGCCCAACATCTGTGTACTATTGACATTCGTCACATGAGAACGGGTCGCTTCTGCGACTCGTTTTTGTGTTCTGATTCTCGGCTGTTTAGCGATTTACCGGTCTCTGTGCTTCCTCCGTCATACAACATTGGTCTTTACAAGACCCAGGTTCACTCCTGATTTTACTTTAAAAAAACTCCTCACGCTATCCCCAAAGTTAATACTACCTATATACATAAAAAGTTTTTAAATCTTTGGTAGCATTCTGTACGTTCCAACTGAGTTCCGTTGTAACCTCTCTTTCTGTTGCATATGTCGTTTATGGGAAAGAGGGAAAGGTTACAATAGAGTTATCTGCGATAATATGCCTTTGGAATTATGTCGATTATTTAGTTTTATTTTCAACACGAGATGGCGTTCTAATGTTGAATTACTTTGTTTGTTTCAGACAAAAATGAATACAGTTCTTCGGAGCTGAATGAGTGAGTAACACACCTTACAATTTTTTGGTACTTGTGTATAATCCGAAATCATTCTGAAAATTTTATTTATTTTGAAAAAAAATCTAAGAAACTTAACCTCACGTATATCCTGTTCTAGAAACTTTTCAAAATGATTCCCGTTTGTACGATAGTGCCGATTGTTTCAGTAATTTAAAAATAAACCAACCACAAAGCGCATCAATTACCATTCATGTTTTTGAGCAGATCACTTAACTTTATGAATATTAAATAAATAATTATTAATTTGTAGTAATTTCACAATGCAAAATTAACATGATAATAAAATATCATCGCAAAATTAACATATTAGAAAGTAACATACAAACTATCAACCTCCACAGTATTGCTAAATCAATCCAGCTTAGTATTTTTAAAATTTCGCAATTATTAATATTTCAAAAGCAATAATACAACTACACCCATACTAAATAAGATAATTGTAAGACATTTTAAAGCAGGGATACTTGATTAATTTGTACCTATTAATTGAATAACAAGTAACATTATGATTATTGCATGCAGAGAAAAAATAGATGTGGAGGAGAGTAAAAGCATAGACAGGACCGACAGTCCCCCGCGGCCTCGAGTTGGAAACCCCACCTCGATAGGGATGGCCAAGCAGTGAGTAGTGTTGCTAGTAGTTAAATCTAGTTTTCCCTAGAAAATATTTTATCCAGTTCTTATTACTTATTGAGATCAAAAATTTATGAATTAAAATATTTGTACGTCTGTTTCGTGAATTAATATTTTACAAATCTTTTTTTAGACAAAATGAAAACATTATTTTAGAAAAAAATCACTTTGCTTCCACAAGTATCTAATGAAAGTAAAATGCTATTTACAATATGAATAAAATAAACTATGTAAATTTTAAAATAATCAGACTTCTTCTGTCCGGTACTGCTTGTATAAATAAATTCATATATTTTTTTATTCATATACAGAATAAAAACAGCCTTCAAACCCATTTATAGGTAGGTAGCTAAACTATAAACTAACATGAAATCAAAACATGATTGTTTCATTACTGAAAGCAATAGTTTTCTTGTATTTTCAGAGAAAAATATTTCTGTAACCTAGTGCTTGAGCAAATTTATTTTAGTATTTCCAAAAGATTTCTTGAAACATCTTTCAATATTGTGGAAAAATAATTTAAATAAACTATGTCTCTAATATTCATTTTCATACTGTCATGTTTAAAAACGGAAAATAAGGATTTTTTACATTTGCAATATTCCTGACCATGTCCGATTTTTTTACCAACTTTGCTGCTTTTGACGGGTTGGCTGACATTTTCATGTGTGACATTTTTCACATGAGAACGGGTCGCTTCTATAATTCGTTAATGTGATCAACAGCTCAGTTGTGAAATGAACTTCCGGCTGTTGTGTTTCCTTCTTCCTATAACGGTATCTTAAAGACCCAAGTTCTCTCCTTACTTTCATTTTAAAAAAATCCTCCACACAGCATCCAAAAAGATGACAAAAGCTATGAGGGAAATTATTTTGCCTCAGGGCCTCCTGTGTGGATTAAATGAATAAATAAAAACTTTCAGTAACGCTCCACTGATCTATAAATTGTGTAAGTTATCCATTTGAGAACCGTATAATAATGATACAATTTAAACACTCTTGTTATAGGAACAAAGGCATGGGCCTGCCCGCAGACGCCGTATACTCCACGTCCCGGGTTTACTCCCCGGACGCGCTCAAGGTTCGGAGGGCGGCACTCATCCTCCAGCCTCCCACAACCGTGTGACACGTGTGCCCTTGTGTGTGTTTATCATCACCGCACCCACTAACTAACCTCTTTACTCTTCAACACTTGTGGTATTTGGTGAAGCGGTATGAAGGTTGATTTACTTTGTCTATGTGTACACACTAAATACTAACAATCTTCTGGATTTTTTTAACATTACAAAGGTGGAGATTAATATTAAAATATATTAACGTGTTTTTTATTAAGCCCTTGTGCAAGAGATAATAATTAGCTAATAACCTATAATATCCAAGGGGAAAAAAATCTTTTATTTGCAAAGAAAAGAAAAGCATGTTAGTAACTTGAATAAATTGTATGGAATTTGGTGTTCGTCTTTAACCGTAAAATTTTTTTTTTTGCTATTTTAACATAATAAATTTTAATCATAACATTTTTTTATTCCAGGAGACCGTGGATGTTGAAAAGGAACACGTATACTCTATCTTAGAACCTCGAGTCCAATACGACGTGACTATTTCCAGACTTGGTACACCCTCCACTCACCTGACTGTTTCCAGGCCCTTGGGAGCACCTCCTCTGATTCCCGTAACAACCCCAGAACCCCCTGGTTTCACTAGAATACACAAGTCTGGAAGAAAATCGGGAAGAAGTTCAGGAAAAAGCAACAGGACTTCTAGACCAAAATCGCTACAGTCTTTTGATAACCCAAGATATCTTGATCATTTGTTTCCAAGCACTGCTGAACTGTAAATCACTTTTTTACTATATTTTTATTTCTATAATAAATTCATGTCTTCTTAAAATTAAGGTACTAAAAGTAATATTTATTTTAAGTTGCACTCCTGCAACTGCACTGCCTTAAGTCAAAATGTATCAAACTCGGATAATAGATTTAAAAATAATTTTTAAACAAACGTTTCTTTTATTAAATTCAGCTAAACTGTCACAGCGCACAATTATTTAGAGCTCTAAATTCTAGATATTTTTTATTAATACTTCAAAACTGTTATAAACATTTCGTAACCTCAATTCATCTTTATTTATTTACGTGCATACTGAAGATACAAAACTTCAAACTTAATTTTCCAAGTTTGATATATTTTGACTGATGGCAGTGTAGTTAGTGTGTGAAGAATGTTCAAATGTATATAAGTAAATGAAAAATATAATGACAAAATTTACGAAACCGCCATTTTATTTTTTCACCGCTATCTTAATGAATCATAAAGTTCTACATTAAAATCTTCCATTCACTGCAAACGATTATGAATTGATCAATGATTCATATTTTAAAATGTTTAAAAACTTAATTAAAAATATTTGTACATAAATTAATTCTGAAGAAACCATATACATTCATGAAATTTCACAATACACTTTCACAGAGTGATACTATTTGTGAATACTTCCTTATTATTGTATATTACAAGACATTTTTTTAAATTACACCGTGAAATATGCACGCACGTAAAAAATATGCGTTTTTGTACAATTCACTTATTCCCATAATGTATGGAATAATTTTACTAATTTGCTATCTTACTAGTGTGGTGGGGAACCAGTTTTAAAACCACTAATAAAGCACTTTATCCAAATGTATTATCAACGCCGCGCATCGGTTAGGAAATGCGCGATGTTTTTTTACTCCGGTTCACAATTAAGCTTTTGGTTTAGTCGCTGCGAAAACAGGTCTTACCGGCGCGGCATGTGAACTGGGTAGGTCTAGCTGCCTGACTCACAAGAACAATCACTATATTGCTCATTTCATTTTTAACTTGTTATCGCGCTGGCAACACTGTCCCTAAGCGCGCTCGTTCGACGGTTGTGAATCAGTTTGACATGTCAAACTTCGATTAAACTTGTGCAAAGTGTCAGTGAATTGTTAATAAATACAAAGTTAAACCATGGCTTCCCAGCCAGAGGTTGGTGTGCCGGACTTCGTCCTTCTGGATGACCTGACTCCGGAGTTGTTCATGGATAACCTGCACGTCAGGTAGGTTTTACAGACATGTGAAAAATATGTACACTTTTTGAATGTGTGGTTTGATGACAACAGGTAGAATAGTCCCTGAAGCGGAGGGCGTGTCGAGAATATACAATGCAAATAAAAATAAGTTTTGCACACATTTGTTTATGTTAAATTTTAGGTTGTCATCTTTATTCTATTTTAAAATAATGAACAAACTTTTGAATATCGCTACCGTATACTATATTTGAGATATTTTTAAAACGTTTATTTTGACGCCGGTTGACCGCTGACCTTTTGTAGAATTTTAAGTGAGACTTATGGTATAATAAATATACGCATCGCAGTGAATGTTGATTAGAACACAGTACTAGCACAGATGCATTGCTTGCATACAGCAGGTTTCAAACTTGTTATTCCACTTCAGAAAAAAATATTTTTCAAAGATTTTTAGTACAATAAAAAGAATACACTGTAAAAACTTTTCGAATATCAATATTCGACCATAGTGTACACTCGTCACTATCTCGCTAATAACAATAAGTAGGCGTAAGAAAGACAAAAGGTCGTTTCTCAGTGACGTTTCGCAAGGACATCCCTGTAGGAAGTGTATATATATGCACCAATACACATAATCCTAAGTTTGTGTTGTCCGGGTCAGCTCTAATTACGCGACCTATAACAGGCCGTTGCAAAACACTGGATTGGCCGTATTTTCGTTAAATTTGGTCTAAAATCGTCTGTTCCCGTCATGAATTACTCTTGTTCATTAAAAACTTCTTCATACATTTATTATTAACTGCATATAAATAATTTCGAGTGTGAATTTTTCAAATTTGGAACTAATGGTTATTGAAATCATAAAATTTAAAAAAGATCTTTTAACTCCCCACCTACCTACTAAAGTACCTACCTAAAATGTATTTTTGGAGAAATTATTCTATATTTGAAATGGATGGATTAGCAACTAATATTCATGACATGTCGAGTTAAACCCCGTAATTTTTTACGGATAACAATTAGTGAATGTAAAATTGTAGCTTCTGTGCAGTCTGTTGATATGTTTTTTTTTTTAATCGACTGAAAATTATTGCAAAATCGACATGGGTGTGTGGAAAAGGATAATATTTAAAAATGGAACTGATAAGAATAGTGTAAATAAGTACTGGTAGTATAATATACACGTAAAATAAATATATAATATAGTTTTTGTCATTCTATCGACGAGATTGGTTTCGCCCTTTCAAGGGCATCAACAGATCGTTAGACTTTTCCTTTTCAAATCAAACGGGCACGTAACGATATGGGTGTTGCCGCTGATTAGTGCATCTTTCGCTAGTCGTCGTAACCCATAAAAGAAGCATTAAATCGTCGATAGTAAAATAAGTCGTTAAAATTGATGATAAAAATACGATAAAACGTAAAATACATAACAATTAGCAACGGTTTCCTGTGCTTATCTAATAATAATTTGTAACAAAATAAATAACGTTTTCGGTAAAGATAATATTATTTTTTTAACTCACTGCTGTTTTTGTCTTTTTGGCGTGAAACAAAAATCCAGGTACCTACCTAAACTGCTTGACATATATAACTTTGTAGGCGCCCAAAGGAACTAAAGATACCGTGGTTTTTGTTATTCGGCTGTCAAAAAGATTTTCATTTGGCTTATTTTCAGTCTTTTTTTGTTTTCTTATTTATTTTTAAGAGATAAAGCGATACAAATTGTAAAACCTGAGAATTTGCATGAAGCATAATTCTAAAGGTTTTTGCATTCAGTGTCTTTTAAAACCTTTAAAATGTTCCAATAATTTATAATATGAATAATTTATTAATTTAAGAGTTGTTGCTAGTTTATGTTGTGTTGTCAGATTTGCAGAAGATATTTACCTTTGTGAAATGTTTATTATTTATGATTAGTTATTGTATTGCAATGTTTTAAAAATATTTATTCTTACGGTGTGTTATGATTGATTGTTATGCATTTTAATGTTTTCATTATAAATATTATTTTGAGAAAAAATAATTTAATTTGTTCCAATCAAAGCTTGGAGTTGGGTTGTTAAAAACTCAATCACATTAGATTACAATAAAATCGATGTTCAGCGGTTTTTTTAAATTTATTTTTTGACATGAGAAGGGTCTCCATTACATGCCGATTCTTGGACCGTTTCAACTTTTGATCAAATTGTGTTCAGTTTGTGATTAGAACAGCATGACCGTTATCTTTGTCACCTGAACACAATTTGATCAAAAGCTTAAACGGGCTGATAATCGACGTTAAATGGGGACCGTTCAAATTATAAATCATAATGACGCTGGTATTTCCAATATCTACAGTGGCGAGGGCACGGCCACCGACTTCAAAGTCATACATTCAGACACAGTTTTTCTTGGTGTTTTTTTGTTTATGAAGCTGACTGTTTCTAGTACCTAGGTGCTTAGTAAATACCTTAGAGTATACAAGAGGTAGCCCAAGCCAAAGCCAGTGAAGTCAGTTTTGGACTTGTTTTTGATGATTTTAACATGACTCGGCGCAAATGGGCGTGGCTAAGACTAAGGCTACGGTATTTAAACATCCATTCATATCACATATCGACATAATGTTTTTGTGTATTCGTATAGCCACTTTTTCACAGTATTTTTATCAACAAAAATATAGCATCTAACCTGAAAAACCGTTTAGTTGTGTCAAGTTTAGTGGCAAAATAAAAAATATGGGCGGAGTCTCGCCGTTAACCAGCGAAAATAACCAGCTTAAGATCATTACGACAGTTAATAGAAGCCGTCCAAGAAATTTGTTGTCTCTTTCTCTCTCATGGTGTACGATGTAAAAACTCGGAAAAAGTGATTTATTACAATTTCGGATGGGTTGGGTAAAACAAATTAGCTATCCCTCCATATATTGTTACTTCAAGGTAAATACATTGTTAGTTATCTTATAAGGTTAATTCGTTAACCAATGCTGTCATCGGGGCTACTTATTAGAATTACATGTCGGGTAGAAACCTTTATGGATGCGATATATTAAATTAAATATGTTTAACTAGTTGTTATCCGTGAAAAATCACGGGATGTAACTTGACTTGCCAAGAAAAAATATTACTTGGTTTAATCCACCTATTTCAAATACAGAATAAAAGTATATGTAGTAGTTCTTTATCGCTTCTCTACATTTAAATTCTTTTTTTTTTTTAAATTTGATAACACATCCAACAGTTCTAATCTTGAAAAGTTCACACCCTACGTACGTACTCACAAAGGAAATTATATAAAGTTATTTACTAAACTTAGGTATTTAATTTAGAGGACTGTCTAGGAACTATGAGTCACATTGTGTAATCTGTAATCCTATGACTAATTCAAATATGTCTCATGGTGCGATTCCGTGTTCAACATTTCACTTATTTCCTTATTTTTTTAAATTTTATTTTGATTTAACTTTTAATAAATAGCTTATTTCTACCTACATTTAAAAATAATAAAAACATGTCCAGCAATCTCGTTTACAAAGCGTTAAAAAATAGTTACGACAAATTCAGAAACTCCATTTTTTTATTTCGCTCCCATGCCCTAAATCGGAAAAAAAATCATAATAATAATTTTAAGGTTAATAAGTGTGTCTATCTGATAGGACCTGCCAGGTAAGTATGTTCCCGTATATTTTCTTATTTAAACTAGGAATTTATATGTAATAATAGAAAATAAGATCTATACAGCGCCCTTGAGGTGATTTTTCACAAAAACGGCGCTATACATATCATCCAAATATTATTATTATTATTTATAAAATTACCTTAAAATATGATGTAGAATCATCTCCTTTAGGAAAGTACTACTGATTTCGAAACATCGTATTTTTAAAGTTACACCCTTTTATTTCTTAACCATATTGGTGTTGTCATTAAAAAAAATTAAACGATTTCAGCGCCTATTTTTCAGCGCTCTATTTTTTCCTATTTTTTAGATTTTACAGCTTTCATGAAAGTCTTAGGACAATATTTCAAGCTAGGACAGCAAAGAAGGGCGAAAGCGAAGAATAGAAGAAAAAATAGTTCGAGTAAAGACAGAAAATTAAATGAAAAATACTTTTTTTTTTCTTTTCCCTCAAATCTCCCTTCAAAATGTTGCTTCTACCGTTTTATAATCGAGCTACAAATGGTTTATCAGGTGCACAACGAAGCCAGGTGAAAATTGTCATAATATGAGAGCAAGGTGCTCTTCGTTGCCACAAATACGATGGATAGTATAAATGTGTATTATCTTTTTCTCCTTATCAGTAAATACTAACCATACCTGTAATCGGGGAGCTAAGACGCTAGGAGGTCGCCAGTATTTCAAACGACACAGTACACTTACCTCCTTACTTATAAACGAGGTGTAAATGTTGCGCGTGTTGTAAGGTCGGAATAGCGATAAACTTGCTTTATAACCACGGTTTATCTGTCTTATTTAATGGCCTACGTCCGGTGTAACTAAACCAACGCTAAGTCGGCGCGTAAAAATCTAATAAGTAAGACGGTTAGAGTACAGTAGGTACCTTGAAGTAACAATGTATGGAGAGCGAGCTGATTATTTTTACCCAACCTATACAAACTTGTGATAAATCACTTTCTTCGGGTTTTTACGTCGTACACCATGAAAGAGATCAGAAAGAGAAAGAGACAGCAAAAATAACACACCGCTTTTATGCACTGTAAGGATGATCTTGGTCTCCCGCGTCTCCGGGGACTCCGCCCACACGTTTTGATATTCGACTAAACTAAACACATGCTACACATGTTACATGCTATATTTTTGTTGATAACAATACTGTGAAAAAGTGGTTATACGAATAAACAAAAAAAATATGTCGACATGTGCTATGAATGGATGTATAAATACCCTAGCCCTAGTCATAGCCACGCCCGGGTCTGCCGAGTCCGGCAAAAATCATCAAAAACTGACTACACTGCTTTGGATAGGTACCACTATATGTACTCTAAGGTAGGTACTCTAGAAATAAATCTGTGGGGGCGTTCCAAAAAAAAACGGAGACTTTAAATTAAAACAAATTCATTTGCGTGAATTCTCGTTCTCTCGTACATGTTCTATAAAATTTGCGCAATGTATCCTTCTGTATATTATCTCTGTACATGTAATTTTAAAATATGCCATATAATATATCGTCGCTGACAAAGGCAAAAGGGCTTAAGCGACACTTTGGTCAAAAATGAGTTAAATGTGCAGTTTTGACCAGTTCTTTTTTCTGCATCGAATGCTCTGACTCTCGTTTGATTCTGAAGACTTTTGTGGCCCTTCAGCCATCTAAAATATATTTATCATTTGGGAGAAGGCTTGACTCAAGCGACACAAGTTGGGGACTTTGAACGTTGCTTTAATTGGCTTTATCCATGCTTGGTGACCAGATCTGAATAGCCATGTACTTCCCAGCCTTCCACTTGCTCATCTATTTCCCTACCCACTACCTTCAGCCTCACGACATACCCCAATTGGGGAGGCTATAGTCTCACTGGCTCTAGACGGTTGGGAGCATTTGGGACTCTTGTGCGGTATTCACTATACGAGTATATTTAAAAAAAATTGCATGTATCTTGGCCATCGCGACCCGTTTGCTCAATCGCCTTACTTTGCATTATGCACAATCGTTGCAGTATTTACAGTTATATTCAATTGTTGAATTTGAATTGCGTTCTGACTCCTAATGTGAACAGAATTTTATTTATTTTATATTTCGATTTCTCAAGTAAATTATTGTTTGACATAAATGATGGTAACCATAAATTCGAAACATCCGTGAGTATTGAGTATTATTATTTGACACGAACATATTCTACACGAGCTAAAAAGTTCAATTATTTGAATAGCGTGTATTATGGATTTCGCGTATCTATTTCGTGCAAAAATTCTTATCATGTCAATTTACATGTAGATTATTCATGATATTATTGTCATTTTAATGGTATATTTATCCTTTAAAGTGGTGGGTGGGGATTTGAAGGGTTCTTTCATCACTTGGGCGAAGAGAGATCCCATAATCGGAGACACGGAAAAAAATACACTTTTCAATTTTTCTTGATTTATGAGGATTTATTTATTTTGTGTCGTATGTACATTTGTACTGTAGGTACCTACTAACGACTTTCATTTTTATCAAACTTTTTCTCGGTAAATATTGAATTAATAAAGTTTTCCCCCCACTAAGACGTTTTCAGAACCAAAGTTTAGTAATTAATAATAACTAATACTAGAGGTGATTTTTCACAAAAACGGCGCTATACAAATTATCCAAATATTATTAATATTACAGTAGAACTTGGTTATAACGATCGCGGTTATAGCGAGATCACGGCTATAATGAGAAATTACTTAATGATATATTGGTTCGGGCTTATTTTCATAGAATCGTGTGGGGTTTATAACGAGGTCGCTTCACTGATATAACGTCCAAATAATATTTTCAACTCAATGCGCCCGGGTATGCGAGAAAAAAACAATTCCTGAAATAGTCAAATAATGTCATAAACAAGACAAAGAAAGCCGCCCGTCCGGTACGGCGGCGGACAATTAAAGGTTTATAATCCCTGAATGTTGTCGTTTTAAAAAACATTTAAATCCAGTACTGTGCGTACTGTTTATTATTATTATTAGTGTAATCATAAATTAAATCATTTCGTAGTTAGTCAAGCACGATTTTCGTAATAAAAAAAATGTGTTGCTTTATAATATGCAAGCTTTCATACCATGGTGTAAATTTCGGTGTTAATTAGTAGGTAGGTACTTTTTTTACGTATCTACGTTTATAACGAGTAATGGCTATAAGGAGCAAATTTGGTTGGTCCCTTCGCCCTCGTTATAACCAAGTTTGACTGCAATTCATATTTCGAGGGAAATTACACTTTGTTTCAAAGTAATGTATCGGTTTCCTTACATATACAAAAATAACGTTATGCACAAAGCTAGACTTTTCTTTATAATAACAACTACCCCGTCCAACGAGTTTGTCCGAACCAAAGTGTCACATGTCAATTTACAATCATCTTATTTCAAAAGAAAATGACACTATGTATTACCTTTTCAAATTTGCGTGCAAATAAAGCGTTGAAATTGAAACGTTTCTTGAATAGGCTTTAGCCGAGTTAAGTGGCCAGATGTAAATAGCCAGGTACTTTCTAACCTTCCTCTTCCCCCTCCCCCCCCTTACTCTTCCAACATACCCCAATTTGGGATGCCATAGTCCCACTGGCTGCTAGCAGTTGCAAATCATGTGCGGTATTAACATAAATCAAGAACAACAAAAAAAGAAGTTCAGATTGGTAGATACCTGGTGAAAGACCACCATTCAGAATCGAAACGTTGCTTGATTGAAATGGCTTTAGCCGTTTGTGACCAGATCTGAATAGCCAGGTACATCCAACCTTCTTCTTCCCCATCTCCTTTCTCTCCCCACTACCTTCAGCCTCACAACATTCCCCAATTGGGGATGCCATAGTCCCACTGGCTCTAGACGGTTGGGAGCAGTTGGGACTCTTGTGCGGTATTCACCATAAAAAAAAGTTAATAAATTAATATGTCGATACCTTTGTCAAAGATATATTTTTTTGATAATGGGTTTTTTTTATGTGGGATGTAGACTTGCAAAGAAAAAATGTCAATTGTTTAGGTCCACCTATTTCAAATACAGAATAATGTCTGCTAGAATATACTACAGGTGGTTACTTTATTAGGTAGGTAGTGATTTGAAAAGATTCTTTTTAAATTTGAAATTTTCAATTAACTTCAGTTCCAAATTTGAAAATTTCACACTCGTACGAACTTACGTTACCGCAACGGAAATTATTTACGGTTGATTGTTAAACATTACGCTAAATGTAAATATTGAAAGTTCCACAATGTTTTATCGTGCAATTGTAAATAAAATAACATGGATGTTTGTTAATATTGAGGAATGTTTATTTTACGTCTGCCTTATTATTATCACTAAGACCGAGTCGATTGTGAAGTCTGTACGTGTTACACACTGTACACACGTTCTCTCGATACGGCAATATTATTGTATATTGTATGCATCTTAGAGTATACAAGAGGTAGCCCAAGCCAAGGCAGTGAAGTCAGTTTTGGACTTGTTTTTGATGATTTTAACATGACTCGGCGCAAATGGGCGTGGTTAAGACTAAGGCTACGGTATTTATACATCCATTCATATCACATATCGACATAATGTTTTTGTGTATTCGTATAGCCACATTTTCATAGTATTTTTATCAACAAAAATATAGCATCTAACCTAAAAAACCGTTTAGTTGTGTCAAGTTTAGTGGAAAAATAAAAAATGTGGGCGGAGTCCTGCCGTTAACCAGCGAAAATAGCCAGCTTAAGATCATTACGACAGTATATAGAAGCGTTCCAAGAAATTTGTTGTCTCTTTCTCTCTCATGGTGTACGATGTAAAAACTCGGAAAAAGTGATTTATTACAATTTCGGATGGGTTGGGTAAAACAAATTAGCTATCCCTCCATATATTGTTACTTCAAGGTATGCATGATAATGTTTTTTTCGCATATTGAGTTAGCATAAATATACCTCTAGGTATTATTTTCATCTCGTTCTGGGGTAAAGGATACCCTCAGTACCGCCCTTGTGATCAGCTGTCAGAATCAAAAAGTTGCTTGAAATGACTGTAGCTATGTTTAGTAACAAGATGATTAGGCTCCTTTAACCTTCTTTTGTGGGTCGGAGGTTCTACGACAATTCTGATGACAGTTTTTTTTTCAATTGGACGTAGTTATGCAGAAAGCGTCGAACCCGCAATTTGCCAAAATCGAGTTTTACACGTTTTGCTACAGATAAACATCCATGCTCCAAATGTAACAGATTTTTGGTAATGCATTTTTTTTACTAACCCATATTGTAGATATTTGACATAAATTAAAGTTTAAAAACATTGAAATGAAGGGTAACTTAAGAAATACTTTTTTTTTAATAATAAAAATTATAAATTACCTATTTATAATAATTCTCATAAAGAAAAAAACACTGATATTTTCTTTACAAATGCCGATTACGCATATTAATGCTTTTGTATTGTCATATTTTCATATTTTCACCTTTTTGGGTTGGATGCTTTCTGCATAACTACGTCCAATTTGACTTCTCTCAAAACAGTAACTCTAAATTACGTCTAGGATTTCCATGCATATGGTTCAATCACTCAATCATTTCCACCTCTTAACACTGTACCTACACTCAAAAGTTCATCAAAACAATGCAACTTGAGCACCGATTCGGTATTTGACATGCTTTGGTAATTTGAAAAGTGGTAAGACAAGGGGGAGTTTATTTTCATCTAAACTTTTAATATTCGACTTTAAGTGTGTTCGGAGGTGCATGAATGGATACGAAGCTAAAGATACAACTCCTCATCAGTGGCGGCTCGTGACTTTATAGTGTGGAGTGTTGAGATTAAAAATAGGACGTTTTTGATGTTGTTGTAGTCGAAAATTATTTTTTAAAAAATTTTTTCAAAATTTTAATTAATTTTGTATGAAGATTTTCAGGATTTTTCAGTTTTGGTGGTGCACTGCACGGCTTGCTGAAAAATCTTCATACAAAATATGAAATTTAAAAAAAAGTAAAAATCATTTTCGTCTACAACAGCATCAATAATGACGTTTTATTTCAATCTTAGCACTCTAGCACACTAAAAAGTCACGAGCCGTCACTGCTCCCCATACTAGCAACACGTTCCGTTGTTTAATATTATTCTGTAGTTATATGTTTTAGTTTGACTTTACTGTTGTTTTATACGTAATTATTTATCATTTAAAATTGCCTTCGTAGCAAATAGGCCTCCATGGTCAAGTGGTAAGACGCTCGACTGCGAATCCAAAGGTCGCGGGTTCAAACCCGGCGTGCGCTTATAATTTGTATTTAATTAATGTCTATCATAACACATTTAATGCATATAAAGTTATATATATATATATTACTAGTTTAGTTTTGATACACACGTCAAAAGGGACAAACTGAGTAAATCGTTAAGTAACGTAATCGGAACAAATTTTAAACTTTTTTACGTATTAGCGAAAATTACCAGTATTGTTTTTGTATACATTAGTGCCCCACCCGACGATCTGACGAATCATGTACAGAAGACGGCTTGGCGTATTAATACTTTTAAATACTATATTTGGAACACGTTCCAGAGTGCTTGATACTCTTAGCTAAAATGAACTACCAACTTCAATTGAAGTATTTGTTCAATGAACGATGAATGAAGTAGGAACTGCTGCTAAAAGAAGTAGTTCTTTCAAAGCGGTCACAGCGCTATTACTTTCCTTCGTATGGTGGGGGAGAGTTAGTAGAGGTCATGGTGGGATCTTGAGGTTATTCAGTCAGTCGACAACATCAGGAGTCACTGGATTCAGCACATGCCTGCCTCCGGGAAACTGGTGAAGGGGACATTCTTCTACAATGTGTTCTGTTGTTTGTATTTGTCCACATCCACACAATTCAGAGTCTATCAATGTGTGCATCATATACGCACAGAGACTGTGACTTCACCGAATGCAGTTTAGTGAGGCCCGCGTCTTTCGAAGAAGAAAGAATCCTAGCAGCTTAATAGTTAGGTCCACAACGAGGTTCTAGTTTTTCAATTCATCCATAAAAGGTTTTACAGGTAAAATGCCATCATTGTCACTAATTATTTTTAATGTTTTTTTAAGTATTCATCGCTTGGATCTTATCTATTATATATACCGATAATTTATTATCAGGTTTGATCTGATTTCAGTAAATACTATTTTTAACCTGATATCACATTGTATTAAAACATAAGATTACAGAAGACGTCGGTGCTATCAAGAAGATAATAATTTGTATGATTTTAGGGCAAATAATTGATATATACTGTCGATAAAATGCAGTATATTCCGTAAGAATATTGTCACTTTTTGTTATACATTATTTCGCTATAAGTGTAATTAATCACAAAAATTTCCTTTCATTGACATTCGTACTCTAAGCGATTAGCTCGGGCACGGGGATTCCATTGAAGTCAGAGTTAACCTAGCCTCACAGATGTTTAGTGTATTGTAGAATACAGATCCTGTAGACAATAGTATATTACAAAAATGTTAACCCTACAAATTTCAAGTTCGTCTAATAGTTTAGTTTAACAGTAACATCTAGTCTGGAGCTCTTAGATATCAGAAAAAAAACACCCTCAACTTTCGTGGAAAAACGGACAATCCGTAGATCAACGTACGGACTGTAATCGTGGGAATGCTGTCTGTTATACTGTTATTTAATTGTACGGTGCTCTGGTGGACTATCGTAACTGACGTGACGGCCTTCATGGTCGAGTGGTAAGACGCTCGACTACGAATCCAAAGGTCGCGGGTTCAAACCCGGCGTGCGCCAATAACTTTTATTTAATTGATATGTGCCATAACACATTTAATTCATATAAAAATAATAAAAAGTATATTTGCGGCACGTTCCAGAGTGGTAGATACTCTAAGTATCGCCCTGGTGAAAGACCACCATTCAGAATCGAAACGTTGCTTTAAATGGCTTTAGCCGTGTTTGGTGACCAGATCTGAATAGCCAGGTACTTCCTAACCTTCCTCTTCCCAATCTCCTTCCCCTCCCCACTACCTTCAGCCTCACAACATGCCCTATTTGGGGATGCCATAGTCTCACTGGCTCTAGACGGTTGGGTGCAGTTAAGACTCTTGTGCGGTATTCATATAAAAAATAAAATAAAAACTAATCCACACGAAATCGGGGCATTCAGGAGAACGGGTCGAATTAAAAATTGACAATTTGGTGTGTTTCCTCCCTCGTATAAAATTGGCCTCTACAAACCCATGTCAACTATTTCCTCACCTTAGAAATATGCGCCACATATCATCTCCAAAAGCAGGAATAAATATAATATAAAAAAAGAGTAGGTGAAGAATGCGTTGATCCTCCACCACAACTAAAATTTCAGAGATACAGACAACCTTCATGCGGGGTACACGGAGGTTGTCTGCATCATCCCCACATATTTGACAGTCATCAACCAATCTGAAAATCGAAAAAATCTGGTCACGTTAGTCATGGATCTGAACTGACGTCTTCAGACAGATGGTATGTGAATCAACTTATAATATAATAAATCATTCACCTACTGACCGCAATCACCTGACTATAGTGATGAGCATAATCGAATCATTAGTTTTCAAAACATTCAAAGAATCGAATGAGGTTTTGAATTATTTTCTCGGACACGAACAACGCGTCGATTTGAATGCCTAAAAAAACAACTAAGTACCTGGCTGAGAAAATAAATACGTAGTGAGATTCTTCGTCATTCGGGATAATTGCTGCGGTATTTTAACAACACACGAGAAGAGCTGAGAAGAATTCCTGAAAACGTTCTTGGGACTTGAAAAATTTCGAGTCATTCAAAGAGGTTGATGGGATGGCTGTTTCGCTCGGTTTGTTAAGTCTTTGTGGTTAATTTGAGAAAAAATTTAAGCGGTATAACCGCCGTTTTCACGGTCAATCAAATACAACACACATCAATCAATAGCTTTCGGCAAATGGACTTCCGGGCATCGTGTTTAGCTTTTGGTCGAACTGATGTATAAAGGCATACCGCTGATAGCTCCGGTGTAACCTCTCCCTCTTTATAATCTTAATAATATTTGGATAATTTTTATAGCGCCGTTTTTGTGAAAAATCACCTCAAGGGCGCTGTACAAATCTTAATTTCTACTTAATATTAATTCTTAGTTTATATAAATATACAGTATCATACTTACCTGGCAGGTCACTTCTGGCAGGACACAATCACCATATCATAATAAAAACTTAATATAAACAACGCATGTATAGGAGAGGTTACATCGTAGCTCTCAGAGGCAGGACCATATTGACTCCTAAGTTGTACGAACCACTTTTAGAAACATAATTATTTTTTATTTATTTTTTATGTACTTATATATCGTCGTTGGAAATGCAAAAGAGCTTAAGCGAAACTAACTTTTATTTAATTAATATGTGTCATAACACATTTAATTCGTATAAGATAATAAAAAGTATATTTTTGTCGACACGTTCGAGAGTGGTAAGATACTCTAAGTATCACCCTGGTGAAAGACCACCATTCAGAATTGAAACGTTGCTTGAAATGGCTTTAGCTGTGTTTGGTGGCCAGATACTTCCCAACCTTCCTCTTCCCCATCTCCTTTCCCTCCCTACAACCTTCAGCCTCACAACCTACCCCAATCGGGGATGCCATAGTCTCACCTGCTCTTGACGGTTGTGACTCTAGTGTAGTATTCACTATAAAAAAATATGTATTAAAAAAATATCTGCACACCACTTAGAAAACATTACAAGGAAAAATTACAACCTCGACTAAAAATATACTTTAAATGTTTTTTTTGAAAAGAAGTTTTGTTTTAGCTTCCTCCGCCCACATGCACATCTACTGCAGTCGGTAATCTCCGCTAGTCACGAAGGCTAGTCTTATCGCATTCCGGCCAAATCAGTCTTCTGCCAGTTATGTTGGTCCCAGCAACTTGAAGCCATTATAAGTTAAGTTAGTCTCCAGTTCAACATTTGGTAGAGCCATTAGTTTTTCGGTATCCGCTCTCGGCATACATTATGTACTATGATACTTCTTTATATGCTGGCCTCAGGCAGTGCTAGGATGGTGCTTGCAGAGTTCGGTGGAACTATTCACATAGAATAGAATGGACACGCATACCACAGACCCTCTTTTACTGTGAAACTAGGGAAGATACCATATAAAACTCGGAGCAATAATATATCAGGAGGGATACCTTGTGTAGTAAGGATTGCTGTTTTTTTATTGACTCGGGCGTGGTTAGGGCTAAGGTATTTTTACATCCATTCATAGCACATCTCGACAAAATGTTTTGTTTATTTGTATAACCACGTTTACATAGTATTACTTTCAATATAAATATAGGATATAACTTAAAAAACCGTTGAGTTATGTCGCATAACAAAACGTAGTGGGCGGAGTCGCCGGAACGCGGGAGACGGAAAACATGCTTACATACCGAAAAGTGGTGCAATAATATGTGATAACTTGTCTTATCTATTTCTCTCTCCCGGTTTACGACATAAAAACCCGGAGAAAGTGATTTATCGTAAATTTGTATAAGTTGGATAAAAATATTTAGCTCTCTCTCCATGTATATCCTTGCTCTGAGATATAAAACGTACTATTCTTAAACTAGGTAGTTTTTGGCTATTATACCTTTTTGCAGTGATCGAGAGATTGCTTGCGTTATACTCTTCTATTTCTGTTGCATGTGATGTTTGTCAGATAGTGGGAGGGGTTATAGCGGATCTTCCAGCAGTAGTTATGCCTTTATTATCTTCGTTTTGATTATCATTTAATCAACCTTCAAAATTGTGGCTTACCACAGGGCATATAATGGACCCTGTTCGTACAATGACCTGCAAAAGTCTGTATAGTGTTAAGTGTTAAAGTTGGCATTTTTAATAACCAGCTTACCACCCGGCTACGCTCGTGATTTTGGTTAGTAAGTAGTCAAACCGAGTCACAATATACATCTACGGTCGCAATACATTTTTTTGAAATCTTTGGGTGTTGAAAATGACCGTAAACCTAGTAGCAATACTAACAATTTGATTCGTTAATGCTTATTCACAACATTAAATATCTAGTTCACTGGTTCGTGTCAAGAGTAGACTTCCTCAAAATATTCCAGAACTTCTTGAACACCATTCTCAGTCTAACCTTCTAGATCTACTACAATGCTCCTAACGGAGAATGTAATTTGAAAGTAATTATTTATTACTCGGCGTTGCATCGGCGTCTGCTCGTGTGTTTTTTTCTGGTTTGGGGGAACTTAATTGAACTTAATGCCAAGATACTCGCAGGGCCCAAGGCAGACGGAATTAAGGGTCAATTAATTGGGACAACTCTAGCAGCGAATCGCGACCGATGTTCAATGCAACATTCGTTTATGAAAAAAAAAATGTTTTTATTTATTTATTTATTTATTTATTTATTTATTTATTTATTTATTTATAAATTAACGGACTAAAGTCCAATTACAAAAATACATATAAAACACGAAATATAAAAAAGAGTAACAGAGAAGAAATAGCATATAAATTGAGATAAATGAAGCGATGACAAAAATAAGGCAAAATAAACATAAGAGAGAACATTCAAGCCATGGTCTTAGTCAAAGTTTTGGTAGAGTCGTAAAGAATGACGAAAATCATTTAGACTGCTACCAAAAATTTCAAGACCATGGCTTGAGTTAACAAGTCTTGACATTCTGGACATTGGAGAATTATACCCGTAATTAGTATTGTGATGATTGAGGAACAGCAATTCATTGTTTCTGAGTCTACGGCAAGGAATGTTGAACTGGATAAGTTGCAACAGAGAAGGTGAGTCAATAAAACAATTAATAATTTTGTAAATGAAATTTGTTATTTCAAACCATAGAGTACATAGAGTAGTATCTAACCAAGGCAGTGAAGTCAGTTTTTGACTTGTTTTTGATGATTTTAACCTGACTCGGCGCACCTGGGCGTGGCTAACACTAAGGCTACGGTATTTATACATCCATTCATATCACATATCGACATAATGTTTTTGTTTATTCGTATAGCCACTTTTTCACAGTATTTTTTCAACAAAAATATAGCATATAACCTAAAAAACCGTTTAGTTGTGTCAAGTTTAGTGCCATAATAAAAAATGTGGGCGTAGTCCCGCGGTGAAACAGGAGCTTAAGATCATCCTTACAGTATATAGAAGCGGTCTATGAAATTTGTTGTCTCTTTCTCTCTCATGGTGTACGGCGTAAAAACCCGGGGAAAGTGATTTATCGCAAGTTTGTGTAGGTTGGGTAAAAATGATTAGCTCCCCCTCCATATATTGTTACTTCAAGTTTCAAACAGTATTTTGGAATGTCTTTGACCTTTGTGACCCTCGATTTGTGGCACGAAACGCTGGTATTTGTGTATTTTATTCTAAACATGAAATTGATACGTACATAGATTATTCTTCAAGCGATCTGTATTATTTATTGATATTCATAGGAACTCTGATGTTCCCAATATTGTGAAACTGTTTTCTAAAAACGTACGAAGACAAAATGCTTGAATGCAGTATTCCTAGATTAAAGACATGTTTTAGATAAACAAAAACAAAAACCATAAATATCAAGCTTAATGTCTTTTCAACCAAAAGATTTTAATTCCAACATCGTGAAACTATTCGTTTTCGTCCGACATTTGGTGTCCGTGTTTTTGTTTTTTTTTTTAATTGGATATTTCAAAGCTCCGTAGCTCATGATTGAATTAACTTTTTAGTTTAAAATAGATGCTTTCATATTTTAATAGACAGAAAAAATGCACAAATTTCATGTTCCCTTACTCTTCACGGCAGTTTTTGCTGAAATAAATCAACAGATATACAGTTTTTAAGGTAATAAATTGCCACACATGGAATATTGGAGTAACAATATATGGAGAGAGAGCTAATTCTTTTTCTCCGGGTTTTTACGTCGTACACCATGAGAAAGAAAGAGGCAACAAAATCTCCCAAATTATCACACCGCTTTAAAGTATTGTTAGAATGTTCTCCATGTCCCGCGTCTCCGTTGACTCCGCCCACACGTTTTCACATGCGACATAAATTACAATTTTAGGTTATATGATATATTTTTATTTAAAACAATACTGTGAAAAAGTGGTTATACGAATAAACAAAAACATTATGCCGACATGTGCTATGAATGGATGTATAAATCCCGTAGCCCTAGTCCTAGCCACGCCTAGGTCTAGCCGAGTCCGGCAAAACTCATCAAAACTGACTACAGCAGCGCTCTCTCTTGTATATTATTGCTCTGAGCATAGAATGAATACTCTCCAGAGGGCGTTGCCGTAAGAGCGCTAACTCGGGTTCCAACGTAGAGGAATGTAAAATAATAATAAATAATAATAAATGGATTACTTTTATAGCGCCGTTTTTGTGGGAAAATCACCTCAAGGGCGTATAAATATAAGAATACACAGTCCATACACATGGAGAGTTTTCCGTGTTCCATTTAGTTCGGGGGAGGTATGAGGTGCGGAGAGGGGACTCTCGCGTTCGACTGTCGACCGATGCTCACGAACAATGCCGAACCTTGCCGATATTAGCCAAAGTGGCAACGCAATGTTACAGTTGTTGTTTTTTCAAATTTAAAGCAAAAAACTTATTTTACTTATTTTACTCTGAAAAGTTACTTCGTCGACTTCCCCAAACTTTATGAGAATATTTTTTGGCCACAGTAATAATAATAATAATTGTAAAAACTTTTCAAGTTCGAACGATGTATGCCTACACACGCTGTCCCTTTTTCGGCAAAAACAATCAGTATGCGTGAGCAAGACAAACGGCTTTTTCTCAGTGACGTTTCGAAAAGATATCTCAATCAGAAGTATATGTATATATACAACGCAGACAACGATAGTTGATTTATTTTCGAGTTACCAACTTCTTCAATAAATCCTTCAGACAAACTACGGCATCTAATTCGATACTGTCTGTGTTTTTACATCTATGCTTTCTATGCTGGCAAATCTATGTTGTCTATGTGTTGAACCGTTGTATTGAAACGGCTGTGCCTCGAATGCTAAGTTCCTGTTTGGAGTTTTTGTCTCCCGCAAAAAACCGTCCGTCTGCAATCTGGGGTCACGCCGAATCAATACCAACATTGCGTAAGCTGCTATTATGGTAGAGTATCTACTTATCCATTTCTGCTCAAGTATTTAGTACCTACCTACAGTGGCGTTCACAGAGTTTTTGATCGGGGTAGGCAGTAAGAAAAACAGCGGATTGATTCATAAAAGAAAGAAATACCAACAAATATTAATATTATTGATTGCAATTGAATTTGTTCTGTTAAAGCACCGCCTTAGACACTAACAAAGATACCAATACAAACGAGCCAATTGAACGGACAACAGCTCACAGCATACATATGTTGTGTAGTCAAGTGAACATAAAATTAATAAAACAGATAAATATTCAAATTAACCTAAAATACAAAATACTGAGATGTATATACATATTTAGTTGTTGAAATGGGAAGGAGAAGAAGTAATTGAGGGGATTATGCCATATAAATAATAATACATATGAGTTAAATGAAAACAATGAAAAAGATAACATAAAATAAACAAAAATAATAAAAGTAAAAAAAAATAAGAAAATAGCATGAAATGATAATAATAATATAAGAGGATATACAATTACATAAAATATAAATATGTATATATATCTCAGCATTTTGTATTTTAGGCTAATTTTAATATTGTCCTGAAGATGGCAGGGTGCTTACGAAACCGCTTGACAAAATATGAAAAATAAAAGTGGTTTTAAACAAAGTTTATCTGTTTTATTTATAAATATAAGGTAAATGCTTTTTACGAATACGAAACATGAAATAATCTACTCTGACGTTGGCGGCGTTTGAGCAAATGTAGTTACTGCTTTTGACACGTTATAGTAGTACGGTCGGTGGGGCGCTCGCGGCGATGCGATTAGCTAAATTTCGCGCGTATTTTTGAAAGGGTAGGTTTATTTTTTGCAACAATTTCATATCGTTTATTCCAATATTATACATATTTTTATACGAGTACGGCCGGGTAGGCAGGGCTTATGTGCCTTTATGGAGTGCACGCCTATGCCTACCTACCTACTAGTGATGGTCGTATAGGTATCGAAGCCAGAGTTGACTCGAATACAGTAGGCAGCATGTTTCAAATTTATTATTCGACTTTATAAAAATAAAACTCCAGTGAAAATTAAATGAACTTCATTATTTTTAAAAACGCTGTAAAAAAATCGAATATTAAAATTCGACCAAAGCATACAATTGTAGTCCCTTTCTTGCTGATAAAAATAAGTAGGCGTAATCAAGACAAAGGGCTGTTTCTCAGTGACGTTTGGAAAGGACATTACTGTCGGATGTGTATTCATATGCACCGATACACAAAATCGTAAGTTTGTGTTGTTTGGGACAGCTATAGCCATTTCGAGCCTCGTTTTATTTCTGAATGGTGGTCTTTCACTAGGGCGATACTTGTAGTATCTACCACTCGATTACTAGTATAAAATATGTTTAAAACAAATTAATTTGCTTAATTTAATTGTTTTGCTTCACGCTAATTTATCGAATCTGGAATTCATGCATTTTATTTCAATTATAAATGTTTTATATTATTGTCTTCGAGATATTAAATGTATTATTGATTGATTGGAAAACCTTGATAAAATAATACCTATAATCTAACGATAAGATATTTCTTAATAATGAATTATATATTATCAATTAGTTCTTTGAATCGTTGTTGGTTTCCGCTGTAAATAAGGTCTCAACGCACTTAGCATCAAAATACGTCAACGTAGAGACGAAAACCAATCTGTCAACGATGGTGTTACGTAATAATACTAATAATTAATTAATATGATTTTATTTACTTTTAATCTGATATTGTATTTATCATAAGAAGGTTCTTGGTACAAAGTTGTATGTAATAAAGTTAATTGAGAGTCAGCATCCTAAAATATACACTTTTTGGCTTTCTAGTACAAGCAATACTACAAGTGATTCATCTGTTAATTCTATATGAGTAGATAGAAAAATGTCTGCGGTTTCCAGTGAATACAATTATCAAATCTTTTAAATGTATATTAATTTATTTTACTATAATTTTAGGTAAAACGTTCAAAAATGCCTTTTCTGGTTTCAGAACTGCACCTTTTAGTGTCATTTTTGTATGTTTTTCATAAAATTTAATGGATTACAAATTGGATTTACTGGAAACCTCAGACATTTTTTTAACTACCAATAGAAATTTTTCAGATACATCATTATTTGAAGGATTGCTTGTATTAGAATGCAAGAAAGTAACGTTTAATGTCATTTTGAGTGCTGACCCTTAGTAACTTAATCTTTATGTATTTGACTACCTCCGTGGCCGAACTGTCAAGATTAAATAAATTCGATAATTTTTAAATTTATTTAAATGTGTTATTTTACACTTTCTTTAAAATGTATAGTATACTCGTATTTGCGGCACGTTACAGAGTGCAAGATACTCCAAGTATCGCTCTAGTGAAATACCACCATTCGGAATCGAAAATTTGCTTGAAATGGCTTTAGCCGTGTTGGTGACCAGATCGGAATAATCATATATTTCTCAACCTTCAAACACACTTCCGGATCTCCTTCCCTCCCCCACTCCCTCCAGCCTCATAACATACCCCAATTGGGGATGCCATACCTGACATATCATTAAACATGGTATTTGATCCATCTATTTACAAACCTTTCTGTGCAGACCGGTTAGTAGCTGAGTGGACAAACGCGTCGGTTTCCCATCCGGCCGTCGTGGTTTCAATTTCTCCGTTAGCTAAGTCCTCCATCATTGCACAAGCATCTTCCGCTTATTATGATGGCAGTCGGAGTTTTTTTAATATTGTCAGGTTATTCCTAACTTGGGAATGTTTGTCTTTCTTAAAAAAAAAAAAAGACAGTTAAAAGTGGAACGAACGTACAGTGCGGGCGACCAAAAGGTGAGAATATCTACAGACACACTTCGCAGCTGTCGTAAGGTTACAATCTTGGAGGAAGAATAATACCACGTAAATAAATCTTTAAGATGTATTTCGTTTGACATTTTGCAAATTAAATGATGACCAATTGTGAGCAGTACAAAAAATCATGACAATTATTCCTAAAGACGTTGATGACTTCCTATCTATTTCTATTGTTATGATGCTTCACGGTGTGACGGAACGGTCATATTATCTTTAATCCATTCGTAATTTACTATGCAATCAATCTAGCATTGATTCGTGGCCCGATGGGACGGCGGTTGCATTCCTGTCTAGCGGCATGGAGGTCACGGGTTCAACACCGGGGCAGAGGCCTACATTATATCCACAAACCAGTATTCGAATACTCATGAAAGGGCTTTATTTTTTTTTAATTCTCGTCGTTTCGTATTGTTGTTTTTATAAGAATCTGGTGTTACATTTGTCATGTTGGCAAGATTGCTGTGACCAAAACGAAACACAAACTCCAACTCCAAATACATGTTTCATTCATTATAATAGATCAATTGAAAAATGTGGAACTAACAATGTAGCGTCTTGTCTTAGTTTTCGACAGTCGAATCGGTGTTTGATAGTTCCATAGCTCACGATAGAAATCTTGTTGCTAATTGAAAATTGCTGCGTTGAACAAAAAATTTAAGGCAGAAAATTTCTGTAAATTTCATGACGCTAGAGCTCACTGTTCGAGAGTTTTTTCTGGTTGAAGTATGACACAAACAGATTTTCTGCCGTTCAGTAAAGATAATAATTATTGGCTAGGCATTTTACAAGTTCAATGGAAAGTGTGTGGAAATTTCATGGTGCCAAAGCTCACCGCTCGCCATGTATTATCGACTGGCTTTTGACTTTATTAAAGCGTCAAGAGAACCTTGATGATAGGTCGTTCATATTTTCAACCACTTGTCTATGAAGAATAGAGCCCCATCACTGACTTCATGATGTATAGTCCTGCCACTGAGAGCTCCTCTGTTACCTCTCTTTTTTTTGCATTCATCGTTTTCGATAAAGAGAGAGAAGTTTTTCTACGGTCTACCTTTACCGTTAAAATAAATGCTGACACATTAAAATTAACCATAAATAATTACCTTTGTGAGTCCGTACAACCGTACGAGTATGAACTTTTCAAATTTGGAACTGATGTTAATCGAAATTATCAAATTAAAAAAAGAATCTTTTCAAATCTCTACCTACGTAATAGAGTACCTACCTATAATGTATTTTAGCAGACATTATTCCATATTTAAAATAGAACTAATATTTTTTCTTGGCAAGTCAAGTAAAATCCCGTTATTTTTCACGAGTAACAATTTATTTTTAGTAAAAACTTTTGGTTTTGTCATTTGAAGAAACTTAACACTTTAAACATTATTTTCTCATTTTAAATTTATAAGCATTGTGTTTTATTTTCCTAACCACTGAAGACGTAAACCAATAGAAGTGTGTTGTATCTGTTCAGTGTGTGTAATTAACCTCCAAATCATTTGAATCTGAACTTCTAAACAGTAAAAATGACACCAACAGTAGAAATTTCCATTTCAAGGGCAACTGGTCATTTGAAACCTCTGCTGTACAACGAACGGTCCTTCCGCTGAGAGCTCTATTGTGACTTCTCTTTCTGTTTACATGCGTCGTTCATGGGGAAGAGGGAGAGCTTCCAACGGAATTAACAGCGGTACGCCCAAGGAAGATCGTGAGGTGCGTAACCGCAAACGTGAATCGAATGCAGATTATTGGAGGCAGTCGTGTATTACATTTGTATCATAATTACTCAACAATTATATCGGGCATTCGCATTCTTCACAATGCATGCATCAGTCGGTTGGGCTCTGCAATACGAGAAAGCAGAATTCATTCGTTCGTCTTATTTTCACACATGTATTACTTGCCGTAATGAGGCGTTTTAATTTTTTAACATTATACACCGTCTACCTAAAATATCAGTTTTTGTCGTTGTTGTTTTAAACTACGTTTTTTCATGGGATATTTTTTGAAACTCGTAAATACAGGTCAAATTTGAAGTGCTGTGCCGCCAAGGGAATTCGCATCAGATGACGTCATCCATCATATCCATAGCTGTCAATCGCATTTCGTTCGGTATCTGATGACACCATCCATCATATAAAGATTTCAACATATTAAAGAAACAGTATTAATGAAGTCGTTAGTAGAGAAATACCACAGATTTGACATGGCGTCCCACGTTGGAATAGGTACCACGACTGTTTCGCGAGGCTTAGATTAGGGTTCATATTCCAGTCCCATATCTATAAATTTATTTTCCGTGTGTTTTTCTATATCACTGTCAGAATGTTATTAATTTCAATGTAAATGAAATAATAACTTTGTGTAAGGTCACAGATTTTTTTATTATTTTTATGACCGACCGGTTTCGCTTAGCCTAAGCATCATCAGGGTGCAAAATTAAACTAGACAGGAAATACACAGTGTGTGGTTATATATACTCATACATACAGAGGGAGGACACGATATAAAATAAGAGAACAGTAAGAAAACAAAAGAATAACATTTCAATTATAAAAATGGAACAGAGAAAAAGAGACAGATAATTTGAAAATAATAATATGTTATTAATTTTCTTTTAATGATTTGTACAACAGGTTAGATTTTTGTGCGTTCGACAGCAACAAAATAAATTAAGCGATGGTTTATTTTAGTGTTTTCTCATTTTTGCTTTACGCTCGGAATACGTAGTTATATGTTATATGTGTGCATAGTTCCTAAATTATCCTCTACAATCTTCAAGTTCCTATTGGAGCAATGTATTTTGGAAACTATGAAATCTTAACTGATTTCGTGATGCTGCAAATAAAAATTTTGTTAGTGATATTTTCGTGTCTTTCTTCATCAATCTACAGATTAGAACGGTGACATATTTTACGTCTACACTTAATATTTCGCCACCAGAATTGTTACAGCTTCCCATCTCTCATTTATTTATTTTTAATTAATTTTAAAACGATATAATGTGATAGATTTATCTAACAGCGACAAAAAAAAATCCTCAAAATTTGCCATTTTCAAACTAGGTCACATTTCCCCGTCTCGTCGTATAATGTCATATTCTCTTCTACGAATCTATCTTTCATTTTAAAAGGCCGACTGGTGTGAAATATCCAGCTCTTTTGAAGCATAAATTTACCAACTGACATCCAACCAGGTAGGTACTAGTAGTGCTTTCCTGTTGTCTGTATACTAATAATGTATGGCATTTGCGGCTTCGTAGATGAATCATTCCTCTATCCTGTCATCTGTACAGTTTGTACACTGCTGTATCTTTTCACTGTGTACGAGGTACTTAATCATTATTCCGTTTTGTGGCCCACAGCCGACCACGTTCCATACAAATGTAATGAATATGCCTAGAAAGAGTTGAACTCCGCAAAGGAATAAGCTATGTGAATAATAGACCTGTCGCATTAACGTCTAACCAATTCTTTTAGATTTGGAATTACTACTAGAGACAGTAGAGACCCTCCGTGAAGTTGCATTCAGGTAAAATAGTCGAAATCGTGTTCTTTACAAAAATACAAGTTATCCTCTGAACTTTCATGTGTCATGAAATATACTTATTAGCTTAAAGTTCACATGGTTGAACTTTGAAGTTTAGAATAAAATGCTCTACAACATAGGGACGCTTAGACCGGGTTATTTCGTTCGTAATAAGTAATAGCCGTGGATCAGTCGAATTATTTACATATATTTTTAATATATAATCACATAAAATTTTTAACATAAGTTAAACATTCCTCTCTCATCCTCTTATTCTTGCCTATTCGGGTCGGCGACCACCCATCGCCTCGACAAGGCGCCTCGGGTATTTCGGTGAGCTTTTTCCATTGCATGCCCAGTCTATAAAAATACACACTTTTTGGCTTTCTAATACAAGCAATACTATAAATGAATAATCTTCTAATTCTATACGGGTAGTTAGGCAAATATCCAAGGTTTCCAGTGAATACATTTTTAAACAGTAATCTTTTAAATTATTCATGAAATGCATACTGAAATTTTCGGTAAAACGTTCGAAAATGGCTGCACTGCTTATCAAACTGCACCTTTTACTGACATTTTAGTTTGTTTTTTTATTGAATTTAAAAGATAACAACTTCAAATGTTTATTCACTGGAAACCTTAGACATTTTCCTAACTGCCCATCTAAAATTTACAGATAAATCATCTGCAGTATTGCTTGTATTAGAATGCTAAAAAGTGACGTTGGGCGCCATTTTGAGTGCTGAGCCTTAACCTGTTTTGTCTGTCTTTTCTTCCCTAAAATTTCCGACATTTGTTTAATTCACCTATATAAATGATTAAGAAAGGGACACTAAATAATGATCGCAAGAAAATAATCGAAGGTCAAAGAATCATTTTATTCAAATAAAATCACCAATAAATCGATGATTCATAAATAGCAGAGTAATTATCTAGAATGGCAACACTGTTCCTTTCGATCTTTAAATCCACCCAAGTTCCTTTCGTGTGTGGCACGTCTTCATTCATCTTCGAATGTAACCCTAAAATACATTTAGTAGGTCGGTGCCCACCTCCAGAGTTATGTGGATACAGTTCCGTTGCAGCAAAGTAGCTACTCTTGAACTTGGCGCCCCTCCAACTTGAATCTCCTATTCATCTACCGCTGCTGACTGGTGACACCAACTTCAAAATAGAACACTGAGTGGAAGCGGTTTCTCGGAAATAAAAGCACGTGTTTTTACGGAGTTTTTGCCAGTATTTGAGGTTGTTTTTACAACTCTGTTTTCATTGGTGACATTATTTAACTGTCAATATTATCATTTGAAACGAAATTAGTACCCTACTACACTGGACGGGAATATACGGCACGATCAAGGTGTCACTTTCCTTAAATACGATGATATGTAACCGTTTGTCTTATGGCGGGATAAACACCCATGTAATTTCATATTGCTAGCGTTCCTAATGAGCAAACGTGCAAAGATATGCATTTTTCTCTTCGTAAAATATAATTAGAATTATTTTCGTGACAGGTAGACAATGCCTTCAAAAGGCGAAACAGCTGTCACCCATAAATATACCAAACTATACCTAACAGAATTCGAAACAATCGTAAAGTTGATTTGAAAAAAAAATAGAAACAATATCAATAATTTTCAACGAAATGTAAAATAGAAAATTAAAGAGATTAGGTTGCGACCGAGACTCGAACTCTGAACATCAACTCTATCCGGGAGTAATGTCTCTGCCAATTTAGCTATCGAAACATTTTTAAATATTGCAATTTGTACCAATCCCATATTTGTTAGAAAATTATTCATTTAAAAATGTTTCGGTAGCTCAATTGGCAGAGACGTTTCTCCCGGATAGAGTAGGTAGATGTTCCGAGGTCGAGTCTCGGTCGCAACCTAATCTCTTTTTTCTGTTTATTCTTCTATTTTATTGTAAATTATTGCTATTATTCCAATAATTAATATTACAACAAAGCATAAACATAATTCAAATTTAAATAAAATTAAAATGTTTTTTTATTAAATAATATTTTCATTGGAGTCTAAAAAAGAAGTATGAAAACGATACATTTATGGGAAATGTGTTTGGATTTGTTGCTTTCAAAATATGAGTGTGATATTGAAACCAATTGTTTTTAAATGTATTAGATTTGTAATCATGAAAAAAAACATTTTTCTACCACGTGCGATTTATTGCATTATTTATAAATTCTAAATAATATTATTCAACTCTGACCAGGAATAATACATGACAATATATGTCTTATCGTCTAGTTGGGGAAAACACTGTAATTCCAACCGCAACTTTGTGGGGAATCGCTCCTATGCAGCTATATCAGTATCCCGTGGTGGTATTAGTTCTGCTCCACGCACGCGTGTACACAAATTTATACACATGTTCAAAATTCTGTGTATTATTGTATACACACGCGACACACCAGTGTGACATTTGACAAATGACAGGACGAACTATACCAGCGATGGCGAACTCTTGACGCGCGGTAAAGGTTCCAATTTTGTATAATCCGAATCACTTTAATTTCATTTAATTTTTATTCTATCAATTAATAAATCTTCAATGCTTTACTGAGTTACCCAAAGCGACAAAAAGCTAAAAAAGTCCTAAACTTGTGTGGCTCTAGTCAAGCCTTCTCCCAAATGGTAAATATATTTTATATGGCTGAAGGGCCACAAAAGTCTTCAGAATCAAACGAGAGTCAGAGCATTCGATGCAGAAAAAAAACTGCATATATAATTCTTTTTCGACCAAAGTGTCGCTTAAGCTATTTTGCCTTTCCAGCGAAGATATGACATTGTTGTCAAAGCGGCGATTAGCGCGATTCTTTATTTAGTTTACATCTTCCAAATCTCGGCCCGTCAGCTTTTGGTTGATTTGAATGCCCCTAAAGCTGTCCACAGACTTAACCACAGAAATAACGCCTGCGGTGACGTGACGATATTATTTTTTTATAATTATGATTCCCTGTTGGGAGGGTTGAAGCAGTTGGGTGGTTGGTTCCGTTAGGGGTGTTTTTTTATAACAGCTATATATTACTTGCCATCGGTAGATTCACTTGACGCTACGTATCGGCCGTTAGGAACAGGTAAATCCAGAAAGTCGTCTAGTAGGAAGGTATACAACCAAAAGATCATTCCAAATTACGCATAATATCTTTCACGAAGTATACACTCTAAAACTTTTTGGTTTATTTGGCGCTAAATCTAAAACAATAGGTACATAATCAGTTAGTGTTGAGACTGCGTTGCGTTGAATAATATTCGTATGCAGCTTTTGATATCCAACTGTTGGCGCAAAATTTCATCGATTGTCAGCTTTATGCCTGAAGGCTTAATCAATGGCTGATTCAACAACCCAACTCAAAATTCATCATTCAATTGGGTGCCTCGTGTCTTGTGGTGACGCACAGTGTGTATATTCTTCGACACCTCAAGAAACGGGTTCGCCATCTCTGAACTACACCATGCTTTGCGATCTACCAAACATCACCCCGGATTGACGCAATACAATGACGTAACTAGCTCATTATAAGCACCGTACACCCGAATCGTAAAATCCGACGAATTCTCCAATATTTTTATTTCATTCTCACTTCCCTACGTATTCATTTTGAACTTTCTTTAGTGCATGCGTTACCTTTTTTATCTGGGTCGTTTGGTTTGTCTGGGTTCGGGCCTAAATAAATCTTAAGGCGGCATTGATAAATTAATCTCTGGCAACTGGCCACCACCATGAATCATGATAAGGCACTTTAACACTTCTTATTGTGGAATGTTTGACGTACGGCTATGGATCAATCAATGTGCCTAATTTGATATAGAGGGGGTGTAGGAGACTTTAGTCCACTGGTTTACTGATTATTCTCAGTACTATCGAGATATCGTCGCTGGAAAGACAACAGGGCTTAAGCGACACCTTGGTCAAAAATGAGTTAAATATGCAGTTTTAATTTTTTTTTTGCTGCATCGAATGCTCTGACTCTCGTTTGATTCTGAAGACTTGTGTGGCCCTTCAGCCATCTAAAATATAATTAACATTTGAGAAAAAGTTAGACACAAGTTTGGAACTTTTTTAGCTTTTTGTCGCTTTAACTTTCGAGTTAACTTTTTTTCAACATCCAACCAGGTACTGAAGACTTATGAATTGTATTGTAAAACAAACAAAAAAACTTTAAAGTGCTCTGGTGTAAACTTCCCAAAATGGCGCTTCAGCCCTTTTGCCTTTCCGGCGACGATATATTCGAACATTTTTTTAAAGCGTTTCGTCAAAAACTGTGAAGTTTTCAAATTTCAATTGGTGGATGTGTTCAGAAAATTATCAAATTAAAAAATAATCTTTTCAAATTCCTATCTACCTAATAAAGTATCATCTTCAATGTATTTTAGCGGACATCATTCTATATTTAAATTGGGAACTAATATTTTTTTCTCGGCAAGTCATGTTACATCTCACGATTGGAGAAATGGTCAGTCATTGTTCGGCCGATTTTCTGTATAGAGATTCTGAATAGATACACACATAATATAAATATCTGCTCTAGTTCCTGCATTTGAACAACCGAGGCCTCATTACAAAACCTTGCTGAACGCCTTTTGTTAAAACACTCCTCCCCAGACAAATAAAATCTTGACAATTTTCAATAGAGAACCAATGAGAAATTATTTTAGATGGCTGCCAAAAATCGGTAGAAATTAAAAATAATATTCATAATTTTCAATAAAAATATGAGATCGATTAAAATGCCACTTTCTAATATGGTCCCAATGGCCGAATTGGTTAAGGCGTTACTCTCGGATTGAGTAGAGGATCCGAGTTCGAGTCTCGGTTGTTTCTTTTTATTTTCTGGCTTTTTCAGTTTCAAAATTGTGTTTTAAATATTCAAAAAAACATAATTAAGCATTAATGCTTTAAAGTTATTTCCAATTTCAAGAGAAATTATTTAATCAGATCAGAGAAATCAAGAACCATTTTTTGACCGACCGTAGAACGATTTTGAACAGCAAGTACTAAAGTACCTAATCAAATGGGCTGAGATTAGCGTTATAATTCATTATTATCTGCATGGGGGGTCACTAATTTAAAGTTACTAAATTGTTTGAAATCGTTTTAGTTCTGCTTTGCTAGTGGTAACTCGTTCATTATTGATCGATTCACTTGATTAGATGCATTAATTTGAACCATTCGGATAATTCGTGGACATCGAAAATTGATTGCAATGAAGAATATAAAATAAATATTTGTATACCTTCCTCCATTAACTTGAATCGCTAAGGTAAACAAAATAAATAATTAAAACTAAAATTCTAACTGAAGTTAAGCGATTGTGTCTGACAGTGTTTTCCACACTATCAGTATCACCTTGGTGAGAGTGCCCTATCTTGGATCGAAACTTTGCTTGAAAAGGTTTTACCTGTATTTAGTAAATACATTCGAAAAACAGGTACTTTCCAAACTTCCTTTTCACATCTCCTTCCCCAATTCCTTTAGCCTCCATGGGCTCTGGGTAGTCGGGACTCTTGTGTGATAATAATAATCGTTGGATAATTTTTATAGCGCCGTTTTTGTAAAAAAAAAAAAAAACACCTGTACAAATCTCAATTCCTAGGCTTTATCTTATTACTAACTGCGTAATTACATACATTCTATAGCACATTAATATTTATTTATATTTTGTACAGAGATAATATATAGAAGCATACTTACCTGGCAGGTCACTTCAGATAAACACAATTATTTTATTTACTTTTAGTTTTGATAAAGATACAGTTTTTTCAGTACTCAGAGGACATGATACAGGCAAAAAATACCTTACGCATTCATTATGTTATATATATATATATATATATATATATATATATCGCAATATCATTATGTATTATGTTTAATTTGTTACTTATATATATTTTACATTGTATAAACTTATGTAATATGGAACCAACCACCCAGTTCTGCTGGTGTAAAAACTAAAATAAATAAAAATAAACAAATAATGTTTTTAAATTTGTCATACATAAACGATCTTGTGTTGATCCATTAAATTAAAGAAATTAATAATAATTGGCTGATTTATATAGCGCCGTTTTTGTAAGTCTTTTGAATTGGTAAGTTCATCACATCGAAAGAGTGGAAAGTACTTGATCTGATTTGCCAGGTACCCTATTTTTTCTTCTATCCCTCTATCTTACCTCTTCCCCATTAATTCACCATAAAATCTATATCTAAATCTATGCAGTGGAACCAAGGTATCGTCTCATAATTTTTCGAAAATTTGTTTTTATCACAATCCTAAAGCCTTTTTGGCTGCGTCAGAGTTGTTAGTAGGCAGAGTTTTTGGCGAATGACGCTACATCGTCAAGGCTTGCCCATCCGAGTTGTTATGATTGTGCAAACATAAAATGAAACGTCCAACCGCCCATCGGCGACGTGATGTCATATCAATGTAACCAGCCTTTATACGGTTAAGGTCGGTTAACTATGTCAATATCAATTCAAACATTGTTTGAATAACAATTAGCGAATTATTGACACTCGGAGGAATAAAATTGTATGAAAAAATATGTTTTATTCCGCATTTATTATGATAATAAATCATTCAAAGCAAATGGCCCATGTTTATCGTATTCCAAGTGTTGTTTATAATTTTTATGTTCAATTCGAACTCCACATTATTCAATGAAAAGAAAATATAACTTTGTATAACACCACAAATTTTATTTTTATTTTTATGACCGATTGGTTTCGCTTAGCCTAAGCGTCACAAAGGTACAAAATTAAACTAAACAAAAAATACAAAGTGTGTTGTAATACCTGTATATACATACGGAGGGAGAACACAATATAAAATAAAATAAGAGAACAGTGAGAAAACAAATGAATAACATTAAAATTATAACAAAGAATTTATTTATATATTTAATTTGTTATAATTTAAATGTTATTCAATTTTTTGTTCTCTTATTTTATTTTAGATTGTGTTCTCCCTCTGTATTTATATATAACCGCACTTTTCGTATGTTGTTGTAGCTAAGCAAAACCGATTGATCATAAAAATAAAAATAAAATCCGTGTTTTTATACTAAGTTATTTTTTCATTTCATTAAATATGTCAAACCACAAAGTTGCTTTCTACAAAAATATCCACATTTTTTTTTTACATTTTCAATTCAATCATTTAATGTTATTATTAATTTCTGCTAGTTTTCGTTTTATTTTTTACTGTGACAGCTGTTTTAAAGCCATTATCGAACCATATTTTGATAATGGCTTTGAACGCCGAAACTAATAACAACTTGACAGCAAAATTATGCTGGTATTGTAAGTGTTGTCCCTTTCAAGAAGTATTGTCTCTGCACGGGTATGAATGTTATTAAGATACCTGGCTTTTCATATCTAGTCATTTATTCTATAGGTATTTATAGGTTTTGAATAGTTATTATCCAAATCCAATCGATATATTTTTCTTTGACTGCGGCAACCAAATTTTCAGGATTTTTGTGAGACTGAAAGAAGCAAGGGGGGAAGCCTGGGTGTTACCTGGCTAGACAAATCTAGACACTGGACATAATTAAAGCCTTTTCAACTGAATTATAGTGTTTTACCCTTGAAGTAACAATATATGGAGGAAGAGCTAATTATTTTTACCCAACCTCTACAAACTTAAGATAAATCACTTTCTCCGGGTTTTCACGTCGTACACCATGAGAAAAAAAGAGACAACAAATATAATACACCGCTTATATGTACTGTAACGATAATCTTGGTCTCCTGGGTCACCGCGGGACTCCGCCCACATTTTTTATTATGCCACTAAACTTGACACAACTAAACGGTTTTTTTAGGTTATATACTATATTTTTGTTGATAACAATACTGTAAAAAAGTGGTTACAGGAATAAACAAAAACATTATGTCGATATGTGCTATGAATGGATGTTTAAATACCCTAGCCTTAGTCTCAGCCACGCCCAAGTCTGCCGAGTACGGTAAAAATCATCAAAAAACTGACTACACTGCCTTGGATAGGTACCACTCTATGTACTCTAAGGTTTTACCAGAGAGTATACATAGTCTCATTTTTTTTTTAAATGACATGGCTTTAGGGGACGAAGGTTTTTAACGTTCTCCCGACCACTATTAGGTTTGTAAAGATGCACCTCGTCAGTCTTGTGACTCGATCTACACCATACGAGATAATAAATAAATAATCGTTTTTCCCTGCCATAGTATTATCATCTGCAAAATGCGTATTTGTAAAAATATTCAACCAAAGTGATCACAAATGACATCAACGCGTGGTCAAATTTCAATACTTCAACCGCGAAAGATTCTTTCCGAGAATCAAAACACAATATTGGCTTGTCACACTGTGTATATAAGTCGCACAATTATTGTTGAACCGAACAATACATACTTAGGATTGTGTGTATTGGTGCATGTGTATACACTTCCGACAGCGATGTCAGAATATTCAGAACGTTTAATACGCGGTGTTGTTTTTATTCATCGGCTCGAAAAAAACTGAAACGACCTACTAAATACTATGTATCGCCCTGGCGAAAGACCACCATTCAGAATCTGCTTGAAATAACTTTAGCCGTGTTTGGTGACTGGATCCAAATAGCCAGGTACTTCCCAACCTTCGTCTCTTCCCCATCTCCCCCTCCCCACTACATTCAGCCTCACAACATACCTTAATTCATACTCTGCCGGAAACCATCAAAATTATGCCTATCAATAAATTCAAAATAGCATGTAAAAAATATTAAGACAAAACAATAAATAAAAATATTATAAAGTTAAGAAGAAAATGAAATAATTAGCTACTTGTAAACTTGAATGTACAAAGTAACTAATATAAAAAATATTGTGGATGCCATATTCCCACTGGCTTCAGACGGTTGGGAGCATTTGGGACTCTTGTGTCGTATTCACATTTTTTTTTTTTTTTTAATAATAACAAACACTCTATTTCAACGAAAGAGTGTTGATCCGGCGACCATTATTATTTCTTGTTTAAGGCGATTCCCACGGTATTTGTCTTGACGAAAATTACTATTGCACATCGCACAGCGGCGAAATAATTAATTATTGAGAAACGACTGCACGAATGGGTGTTTCGTGTTTATGCGGTCATTTAGCTTCGAAGAGGAAATTAGATTAATGCTT